>BRYA01000334.1:41190-56541 GCA_030267965.1 Triparma columacea
TCTCTCATTCTCATTCTCCTTCTCCCCCCCCCCCCCTCCTAAAACTTAAGATGGTATTTTCTTAACCACCATGCATCTTCGAAACAAAAGACATGACCGACCAAAGACCTGCTCAGGCAGTCAGGTGCTCGTGCCGCCGGATGCTCGAGACGTGCTCGTATCGTGCTAAGATTAGACAGCGTTGGTTCCTTCCTTAAGCTCGACGTTTGAAGCTTTCCCAGCAGACCTCTTCTGCTGCTTCTTCCTGAGCAAAGCCCCGATGCCTACAACGCAAGCGAAGCCACCAGCAGACGCGCCAGCGATAGCCCCAGTGTTGTAGGACGTGCTGGGCGCGCCAGGGGTGGACAATTTAATGTTCCCAGGTTCTAAACCGTTCAACAAAATCTTAGATCCGCCGTTTTTCGTCTTGGCGCCCCACTGGTTCGTGGCAGAGTTCCACTGCATGTCGCCGTAGGCGAAGCACTTGCCGTCGGCATTCATTTGGTATGGAAGCCAGCAAGAATAGGCCCCTTGGTTCGCGTCCTTGCACCATTGCTGGGCGGGGAAGTTGTTGGAATTGCCTCCCAGCTTCTGGGCGCAATCACCGGGCCCAGACACGTCGAAAACATAGTCTCCGTTCTTGTTAGCGCACGTAACACGTTCGGCCCAGCCTACGGTGTTAGAGTCCGTGCAAGTGCTGGCAAAGTTGCAACACGGTGTGAAGGTGGATGAGGCCTTTATAGAGCCACCGCTGCACGATATGGAAGGAGGGGTCGTACCTCCATTGCCTGGGTGGGTAGGATTAGACGAGCAGGATCCAGTCCTATAAGACAGGGGAGAAACAGGGACTCCGCTGCCCTTATCCCCATTCCATGAGCAGGAGATCTTTGGACAATTTTCCACGGTCGTGAATCCAGGAGGACAAGCATTGCTTTTCGACCTACAGGGGAGGGGCAAGGCAGAGCGATTGGTGGTGTTGGGGGTTATTAAATGTCAAAAGATCGGAGACCCCACGAGTGCGCGAGAAGGGTGGTGTCATAGGCTAAAAATACACATTGACATGGAGTCAACGGCGAGAACACCACACCAAGATCTGGCATATTTCATCTTATTAGAAGGAACGGGGGGTTAAAACGAGGTTTAACTTACCATCCGCTGCCGTAACTGCACTTTTTCGGTTTGGGTTTAGAGAACCAGCCGCCCATTGTTAGTATGAGAAGAGTGGGGTTGTCGGCCGTCGAAAAATTCAACGATTCATTGGTTCTGATTTGGATCTTTTGAAATAAATTCCTGAGTTGTTGGAGGTTCATTGCTTACGTAGTACGTGGAGTCGCTCCATTGGTATTGTTAGCCAGCCTCCTCTCAGTCCTCCCTCATGAGGTCTACGAGGAATGCACCAAGAACGCGCTCAACGCCAATCAGAATTGAGAAGAAAAAAACTCTTTTTTTTTCCCAAATGGTTATTTTTCTCGCAAGTGGCCAAGGCCAAGGGGTCCTTTCACCAACCAAGTAGACTCTCGTACCATGATTTGGCCTCTTTGCCCTTCCCCGTCTTCTTCTTCTTTGACTTCTCTAATTTCTGACTCATGTTCTCCAATGCTTTCAGAATGTCATCCTGGCTTGATGCCGCTTTCCTCTCTGATTTTATCTTGGCTTCAAGGGCTGCCACTTGCTTGTGCACGTCGTGCTGGTCTGCCGGGGGATCGGCGGAGCATTGTCCCTCACCATTCTGAAGGCAAACTCCGGCGCCAACGTCCTCGGGGTGCAACTTGAGAACAGCAAATTCTGCTTTTGGCATCATCTCTATTGAATTCCGGTCGTTGTAGAGATGGGACTTCCCCATCTCAATAATGTCAAATCCCATGATGTCCTTGAAGTAGTGAGGGATCTCATCGGCTCGGAAGTGATAGGGCATAGGGTTTTTGGACAGATCCACAAATATGCCGTTTGGTATCTTGAGCTCGTCCTTTGCAATACCGTCTAGAAATTCAATAATGTTCCCCCAGTGGTCCATGTCCACACCAAATCCTTGCGAAATTTCCTTCTTGTTTGCCCACAAACCCTTCTTGGGGCTTTTAAGCATATTTTGAATCACGTGCTGAAGAGCTCGGAAAACAGCGATCACGTTCAACTCGGACATTTCCTTCTGCGCCTCCTCAGATGCGGTGTCTGGCCTGAAACTTTCTTCGTCCGCACTCATGCCCTTGAAAATGAAAACGCCATTTGGTTTGAGAAGGCTCTTGATGCGCTCGCTGAAGAGCTGCGAGATGCTCTCCTTGATGAGAGGTTCTTCTTCGAGATATGGTGCCATTGAGTGGAAGACAGCCCTGTCAATAACGACGTCGTAACTATGGTTTGTGAGGAAGGACGACTCTCCCACCAGAATATCGTCTTGTAGGAAGTGAACATTTACGCCCTCTTTCTTCGCATATTCGCTTGCGACCAAAAGCTCAGCCAAGCCAACATCGGTCCCGGTCACATCGTACCCCAGCTTGGCTATGGCCACGGCCTGCAAGCCCATTTCCGTGCCAATGTCCAAGACCCTCGCCCCCTTGGGAATGTTGTTCCTCTCAAAGAACCCGAGGTAGTCTCGGTCGATTTCGTGGCTCTCCCAAGCCCTCTGCTCATGGCTCTGAACATCCCCTGACATGCCCTTAGCCCTTTTATAATTTTTATGGGCCCACTTGGAGTTCTGAAAATCCACGTAAAGAGAGACGTAAGCTGCTTCCGGCGTCAGCTCTTCATCCGAAAGCAGCAAGCGATCGATGATGCTTCCGAGGTCATCAAGTTGGTGTTTCGACTTTGTCGGCGCCACCTTCTGAATAACGTCTTTGTCAACCCTCGCGCGCTCCTTCGTGAAATGAGGCATGTTCTTCTTGAACCAACTCCACACCTCCTCGTCATCCTGCAACTCCTTCCATAGGTCAGGGTACTCCCTTATGATGAGGGGGACTGGAACAACATGGGACTGCACCCTGTTCATAATTTCACCAATGCGCGGGTGTCTCCTGAGGATCTCCTTAGGGTCCAAGTCAACGACGTCGTGGATGTCATCTTGAGTAGCTCCAACGAGAACATGGTGGGTGAGCATTAGGAGGGCTACAGTCACCCGAAAGGCTCTCATCATCTTTACTGTTTGGGTGGGTTTTTTACTGTGTTAGTAAAGCCATGGACAGGACGAGGTTAAGGTTGATGATAGAGAGGGGAGGAGTGCCTTGAATGGCTTTTTTAGGCTTCCTACGCGCAAAATTACGACCTTGAGTTTTCATGAGCTCTTGAATAACACACAACGTAATCAGAAACAGGCAAACAAAAAAAAGAATGAGAGGATCTCACGGTGAAAGCGGTTAGTTGGATTTGTTGTTGGTTATGATTTCAGGTGACCTAATCGATAAGACTATGGTGGACGTAATAACGGCAGAAGATATAAACTTAAGATCATATCCGAGGACGGTCGCGGGTCTTTATTTTCATACCTTTGGCGTTTTGGCCAGATAGGTCCCTAGATCTTGGTCCCACAGTCTCCCCCTGTTCCTTTTTCCCTGTTGTTCTATTCCCTGTCCCCTTTCTTGATGCTCCTCCTTAACCTCCCTCTCTTCGGATCTCTCCCTTTTTGACTGACTGACTGACTGACTTTCTCCTCCTCCTTTTGGATTTTGGTTCCCCTCCCTCCCCCTCCATCTCGGTCTTAGGACTTGCCTACTTTCCCTAATAACTCTTTAATTTACGCGTCTTTCTAAGATCTGAGGGTATCTGAGGCCTCTTCAGGTCTTCAGGCTGGTAATTTATGGGGTTTTGGGTTTTTAGGTGTTGTGGTGGCGACACAATTTTTGTCCTCGTCCCTTTCGTTGGTTACACGAGACTACAAGAGGTTGCGGTCGCAGTGACTTTCGTGCTGTTGGTTTTGACCTCCCTGGTTTTTCTCTTCACCAGGAAGAGTCTCGTCAAGGGGGTGGGCAGGGGTGTTGGCAGGGGAGGTTTTGCAGTTGCGCTGTTCCTTTGCATTTTTTCTGTTGGCTTAGGTAGGAGCAAATCGTATTTTCTTTATGCGCTTCAGAGCTTGGACGCTTCAGTGATTTATCCCCAGGCCCTCATTGAGGGTAGGCTTCACTTTATGGAGGAGGGTGTGGGTGGGGGGGGGGGGAGAATAAGGCCCGCTTCGGTCAAGGTCCTCGAAAGGGAAGAAGTGAACGAGGTTGCTGACTTGGTCCTTTCGAAATGGGACAAGTTCCTGCACATTGACCACTTGGCATATGGGCTTCCATTCTTCACGTATGGGCCCTACTGGGGATACCACGAGTTCGGCCGTAACTTCAACCACAGGGTGGGCACGGAGAGGCCTAGGCACGAAACGAAGCTCAGCTCGACCTATACAACGTACCAAGATGCGCTAGACCTTACTAGGGATGAAATGAAGGAGGAGTTGGGTTGGTTTTATGATAGGGTCGTCGAGAGTTTAAAGGAGGTGCTGGGGGCTGAGCGCGTTCACTTCCTCCCCGGCAATGTCGGCCTTCCAGGATTTCACATAATCCCTTCCCATTTGGCTTGGACGTTCCCAATCTTTAGGTTTCACAGCGATGAAACTTTTGACCTCATCGTTGACTACGTTCTCGGAGCCAAGGGCACTACAGAATTGAACCCAGACTCCTGTGTAGGGGAGAGTCGCATAAGTTTCACGCTGCCGATCGCCATGCCTGACGAGAGAAGCGGGCTTAATTATGTCGACTTTTCGACTGACGAGAAGGGGACGGACTGCAGAAGGGAAGCAGAGAAAGAGTACGGGGGAGGGAACGAATGGAAATGTCACTTGAAGACGAGAGAAATTTATAGGTGAGCATGTAGCATGGGGGGGCCTTGACGGTGGAAAAAGCACCGTAAGATAACCTCGTTCACTAACGCTCGTCTCCTCATGTTCCCTCTTTATCCCATAGCGAGGGGGTAATGGTTGTGCACTCAGGGAAACTCCTCCACAGTATTGGAGAATGGAGCTACAATAGATACGACAGAAACAGAGTTACCATGCAAGGTTTTGGGTTCAAGTGTGAGCAGGGAGGTGAAGACATTTGGTATGTCTACTGGTGACCTTATTAATAATCGCGCGCCTCCTCAGCTTATTTTTTCCAAATTCAAAGTTTTTTGTTGGCGATGATCCACTCCTTTTCCGCCGCTCCTATTCCTTGCATCCTCCTCCCCTTGACGGCCTTTTCAAAATCTTCCGCCTCGCCGTGCTCCTTGAACATCTCGAAAAGCTGCTGGCAACCCGACAAAATATCCTCCCTGCCATCATTGGCGGCCCCGATTCCGGCGCATGCGTTGCGAAATTCTCGAACGGAGGTCAACAGGCAATCTATCCCGTGGTCTGAAACCTGAGGTAAGGGAGGGGAGGAGGGGAGGGGGGGGGAGGGGGGGGGGGGGGTCAGGGGGTGAAGAGATAATGGGGTCAATCCACCGCCCGCTTGGCACCTATTCCACCCCCCACCCAGAGAGCCATTGCTTGGGGCCAAAAAACTCACCTTTTTCTCCATGAACCTGAAGCTCCTCAGCAGCGTCTTCGCCAGGAGAACCTCAAGGCCTCCGAATGTCCACCTCTCAAACTTCCCCCCCGCAACTCCCCCTACTATCTCGCTCCCTCTAAATAGCCAGTCGCATAGGTCCGCTACCTTGTCAACCCTCGCTACGGCATCCCCCTTACCCCCTTCCCCGAAAAGCCCCATGTCCCTGCTCAGCCCGCCCGTGTGCTTGAATACCGCGCACCTGACCTCGACCCTGACGAGCTTGGCTAGGTTCTTCCCCAGTGTTAGCAGTGTCCCGATGGTATTGTGGATCCCCTTGACGGCACCAACGTGTGACTTGTTATCACGCTCGACCTGCCTGACCTTACCGGACAGAGAGCCGGCGAGGATTAGGAGGCCGTGGGATAGAGCGGCTATGTTGGCGAGGCCGGTGAAGTCCACGACAGTTACCTTGGACCCCCAACCCCAGTCGTCGGAGTTGAACATCCTCTTTAGAAGCTCGAGCTCGTCCTCCTAAGAAAGCGACCAAGACGAGAGGGCAATGAAACGAACATAGTGCGCGGGGGTGGGGGGGGGTGAGGTTGGCTTACATGTTATTTGGAAATGTTCATCAAACTTTCTCCCAGGTGTTCCCTCCCCTAAACCCTTCTCACCTCTTCCTCGTCAGCCCTTTCCTCCTCCGTCGTCGTCGTCCTTCCAAGTTTCGGTTTCTCCTGTATTCCCCTCGGTTCCCCCTGGTTCTCCAGCAGCATCCCCTCTCCCCTGTCCCTAATCCTCCCTCCCCCTTTCCCCCCTCCCCCGATGTACGACGAGAGCATCTTCTCGAACCCACCCTGTCTCCCTAGCTCCCTCCCGTAGGGGTTCCTGTCCCCCTCCTCGTTAACGTCCCCCCCTAGCAGCCCGATCGCCGTTCTCTCCCCCGCCACCGCAGCAGCCCTGGCCTTTGCCCTCGATAGGAACGTTAAAACAGAGTGCTCAAGTACCTCGAGGACCGAACCGAACGCCTCCCCGTCTACAGGGACGAGGGAAAGAGCCTCAAACAGCGGTGCCGCCCTATCAATGAGGCACCTGCATGCCTCAGTAACGTCGGGGACCAAAACGTCCTGAAGTGTGTTGGACTTGTACTTTGGCTCAAAGGCGTCGACCCTCTCAAGGCTCGCAGTTACACCGTCAACGGCGGAAGCCTGGAGGAGGGGTAACAACCTCCTCTCAACAACACCGTCAAGGTACCTTAGTGCCCTCCCCGCAATCTCCCCCTTGTCTTCATCCCCTGTGCCCCAAGTAAGGCTACCAAGTATACCCTCCATAACCCCGCACCACCTCGCTACGTGTTTCCTCAAAGCTAACGCGTGCTTAACATCAGGTCCACCTCCCCCCCTCTCGAACAGCGCTTCCTTAGCGAACGCCGTGTACGTCATTGAGCGTACCTTATCACCGGTGCCTAGACTTTCTAGGGAGGAGTGCTTAGAGGTACGGAGATGACCTTTTAGGAGAGAACTTCGGCGACGACGGGATGATGGTAAGCCGGGATACGAACGATCGTCTAACGACACAGAGGGCTCTCCGGAGGACGAGGCTTGAACATCGAGGGAGGTGAAGACACCGAGCTGAAATACCTTTGAACCCCCACCTTTCCTATCCTTTCTCCTCTCCCTGCTGTCGGAGGTAGGAACCTGGAAACTGCTTCTCCTCTCTTTGCCAGCATCGGATGGGGTGTTGCTAGAATTCTCCTCACCAGGTACGTCCTCACCCAAGCATGCTCTGATAAGATTCTCAATCTGCTCATCCAGGTGGGGGGGGGGTGGGGGGGAAGAGATAGGGTTGTCGTTTTAGTTCATTCTAGATTGTGTGTCCTTGTTTGTTCAATAATGTTCCAAAGGTCCCTCATCAACCCTTCCTCTCCCCCCTCTCTCACCTCAACCTGCATATCCCCAATAACATTCTCAAGTACCTCCTTCAATTTCCTTTCCCCCCTAATCCTTTCCTCCCCTTCCTCCTCCTCCCTCCACTTTCCTGCTCTGATTATCTGTATCATATAACTAGTCCTTCTACCGGTATCAATAAAGTCGTTACAAACCCGAAAAAAATGGCCTCTAAATATACGAATATCATCCCCCCCTTTTCCCCCTATAGCTCTCTCCGTAATAACCTTTGCTAAAGTAACGACACGTTGATTACCCTCTAGAGCTTTAATTTCAACGGAACTTGAGGAGAGGAAGTTAGGACGTATATCGTCGACTCGGTTTAGGGTTAGCATACTGTCTACTAACACTTTTAAACCATGAGCTGCATCTACATAACATGGGCCTTTCGGGAGAGAGGTGGTGGTGGATATGGAAGGTGGGAGGGGAAGGAGACAACGTGACTCTGAGAGAAGGGTTGTTGGGGAGGATAGGAATGAGGGTGGGAGGACACTGCCGTAGAAATTTGAGGCAGGGACGGAGGAGGTGGTGGGGGGGAACTTGCTGTAGGGGGGGGATGAGGGTTAGAGAAAATTTGAAGCGGTCTACACTGAGGGGCAGAGTGCAGATAGATCTAGAACCTTTTCACGTTGTTCGTGGGGTGTGTGTGTGTTGCAAACACATTGCCTTTGCTAAAATCTCTCACCTGCCATAGTTGTTATTCCTCCCCATCTCCTCGAGTTCGTTAGTATCGTCCGTCCCTCCGCTCCCCTCGCTCGTGTCCCCGCTGTCATCGCTAGATCCCGTCCCGCTATCCTCGCTTCCCTCCTCCTCTTCTTCCCCTCCCCTATTCCTCCCCCTCCTTCCCCCTCTCCTTCGCAGACGACGACGACCACCGTGGGATCGAGACCTCTCACGAGCCCGACGCACGTTCCCTGTAATCCCACCGGTCCGCAAGAAAACTACGTCCAGAACAGCACTACCAGCCCTCTCCTCCGCAGCTTGTTTACATCCCATTAACCCCTCAGTAACAGACTGCAGGGAAGTAACGTTTGATAGTGATGGACTGAATAGTAGGTTCAAGGAGGTCGTTAGGTGTGATACGGAAGCGAAGATACGGTGGGAGGATAGGAGGGTTTTGAAGGTTGATTCAGAGGTACGGAGGAACTGGAGGGAGGTTATTATTTTTAGGACGGATTCACACTCGGACTTCTTGTAGTATAGATCCTTGAGAGTTGAAGACCTGGAGGGGGAGGATGGGCCTTCTTCGTCGTCGGAGGACGGGTTATCGTCGTCGGAGGAGGAGGAGACTGAGGTGGAACCTAGACTTGAGACTACCTTGTTTTTTACGTTCTGCACCTCCTCCCTCATCCTTCTGACCTCCTCCAAACTTGTCTCAAACTTCCTGCTTACTTCTCCTATTCCCACTACTGCTGAGTTTAGCGATGAGTAGTGTGTTGATGTGATGTAGCTGATTGCGTCTGATATTAGTTGTTGTTGTTTTTTCAAAGATTTGTATGATGGATTTTGTGTGAGTGAATTTGCATCATAAGGAGAATCAACAGCATCATTGGTAGCACCAACGACGTCAGTAGCAGCACTTGACGTAGATAGTACATCAATAACGTGACTTAATGTCTTAAATTTGGAAGGATCAGGTTCAAAGAAACAGGGATTTATTGTCCCAAGTTGCTCTTTGATTTCAACAAGTTTGGCGTTTGTTTCTGCATCTGTTGTGTTTGTTGTTGCGATAGTTGCATTTGTTGTTGAAATAGTGTCAATATGTCCTAAAATAGGCTGTTTATTGGATATTGATTGAGGATTAGAAAAGTTAGCGGAGGAAGGTCTCTCCATTTCTGACATTTAAAACGCTTTTCAAACACTTTTAGGACGTATTTATGGGATTTATGCTAATATACAATGTGGAGACTTCTCAAATTGCTAATTTGATGCGCTGAAATGGCTTTGCAAATCTGAAGGATTGTGAAGGATTTGGGGGGTGAAGATTTTCCGGAAGACAAGGATATTTGGATTATTTGAGAAGGATTTGAGAAGGATCCCTTCGTTTGCCCTTCTTTTGAGAAGGATCTTTTTGTTTGCCCTTCGTTTGCCCTTCTTTTTTCCTTCGTTTGACCATTGTGTTTGCCCTAGGATCCAAGTCAAATCCTTTCCCATCTTCGACCATCCCATTTTTTTGCCACTTTTTGTCTATCAGAAAATAAAAAATCAACACACAATATGACAGCAAGATCACGATCACGTAGCACACGCAGTACGCGTCAATCAACTGCTTCAAGCGTCAAATCTCCCAAATCTCCTAAAAAGGCCTCAAAAACAAACTTGTCAACTTCCGTCACTCTCAATCATGTCTCCTCATCTCCCTCCTCCTCATCCTCACCATACGCCATCACCAAGACTGACATCAAAACCCTCTTCATAATCATAACAAACAGCTGCCTATGCGGACTAACCCAAGGAGGAAGTCCAGTATCAGCCGCTCCCTACCTCTCCTCCTTTCTTTCAACCACTCTCTACCTAACTCTCTTCTTCTCTCCGACCCCTCCCTCACCTTCCCCCATCCTTCTAAACACTAAGCTAAAAGTATTCCTAACCTCCGCAGCCTCAACCGCCGTAGCCGTCTGCGTAGTAGTAGGAAAATCCCTACCATTAAAAGGCCCCGCCATACCTCTCCTCTGTTTCTACGTTGGTCTCCAGCTCTCTTTCCCTTACTATCTTTTCTCTCTCTACCACTCCCCCACCTCTTCCTCTTCCCCCTTATTGAACGAGTCCCTCCTCCCAGCATTCGCGACCTTAACAGAGTACTGTCACAGCAGGATCTTCCCGTAAGTACCTCATTTCGAAATGGCACTCGTCTCTCTCGCTCTCGACTCACACAATTTCGCCCATCTTTCCCGCCGGCTCGCTTCGCTCGCCGCCCCCCAGGTACGGGTCTTACGGAATACTCCCATATACCCAATACGGTCTCCTCCCCGTTATGCAGCTCGCCTCCGTCGGGGGCGTATGGTTGATTGAGGTTTTCATGTCGTACGTAAGCGCTACTTTAGCATTAGCATACCATGAGGTTGATAAGAAGGGGGGGGTGGGGAGGGTGGGGGTTGGTAGGATTAAGAGAGTGGTTATTACGATAGCACTTGTTCTTGCGTATGGAGGATGCAGAGCTAGGTGGAACACATGGGAGGGGGCTGATAACGCAATCAAGGGGGGAACTGTCAGAGTCGCAGGGGTTTGGTTGAAGAATACTATGGTGGTTAGGGAGCAGTTACTTAGACATCACCTTGGGATTGTTATGGACGGGAAAGAAGGACCGGAGGAAAGGGATTGGGAGGGGGAGAAATGGAAGGAGATTCAGGAGTGGGTTTTGGAGGACATTGAAATACTCAGGGAGGAGGTCAGTGACACGTGGACAGGACAGGACTTAGATTTTCCAAGTCTCGTTATAGTTAACCCACCCCCCTCTCCCACACACACACACACACCTTCCCCCCAGGTCGCTAAGGAAGCCTCCGCCGGTGCCACCATAGTGATGACCCCCGAGCTGTCCCTCGTGACATTCCAAGGTCCAGGCGTTCCCCCCTCCTCTCCCCTCTCCACCCCCTCTGTCCTCTCCGCCCTCGCAAAGATCGCTTCGGATAACAACGTGCATTTAGGGGTGGGTATAGGGTACAACGAACCCTTCGTAAAGGTCCCGAACCTAAGCAAGTTCACAGAGACTGTCCTAGAGAAGGAAAACGGGATGATGGGGGTTGAGTCAAACAGGTTCGTCCTACTCTCACCCAACACCGTCAACACAGAAACCTACCAACCGGAGGTCAATGGACCACAGCCACACAACAACGTAGCACTCGACTATATCAAGTATAACCCGGTCCCGATTATAGAGGGACCATTTGCGGTACTTGGTAACAAGACTATCCCCACAGCTACCGTTCCCCTCTCCCCCGTCCAACCTACGCGGATAGGTTCCTGCGTATGTTTCGACATGGAGCACCCCTGGCACGTCCATCAGCTCGGTTTAAAAACCGACCTCGTCCTTAACCCATCCTACGACTGGCCTGGACTCAACCCGTACCACGCGAGGATAACGGCATTTAGAGCGGTGGAATTAGGGAGCAGTGTATTCCACCACTGTCAAGCTGGGACGACTGTTGGGTACGATCATCTTGGGAACCAACTTGGACATGGGGATTACTTCTCACCCACGACCGTAGGGGATGGGTGCAAACCACTGAAACCTGAAATTAGGTGTAGGCCGGGGGGAGTTGTTGCGAATTTACCGATTAAGGGGGTTAGTACGATTTATGCGATGGTGGGGGAATGGGTACCAATAGTTTGCGCGGCTTGGACGGCGCGGGTTGTTTGGGGGAAAACGAGGGGATGAAGGGGAAGCGATGAAGGGGGGGGAGGGGGGGAAGGTTTGTGTTTGGATGGATTTGGAATGGAGGAAAAGGAAAACTGGGGGGGAGACTATGTAAAATGTGAAATGCTTCTCGTTACATCTCTCCCGACCTTCTCTCTTTCCTTCCCCATTGTGTCCCATTTCCCCCCCTTGCCTCATGAATATTTACTTCCCTCCCCCTCCCCCCGCCTCTTCCTGCGCTCTCCCCATCTCCCCCTCGATGATCCCTGCAATCCTTTTCTCCCCCTCCCTCTCCTTCCTAACCTCCTCCTCCATCTCCTCCTGCGTCATAACGTTCTTCCTAAACTCCTCAAGTACAGGGTGAATCCTCTCCATAGCCCTAGCCAGGTATGCTTCGCTACGAGCACCAGTGATTACCACCTTACCGGATACGAATATTAGGAGCACAGTCTTGGGTTCAAGCATACGGTAGATAAGTCCTGGGAAAAGCTCCGGTTCATAACTCGCGAACTTAGCGTGCTTAAGTACCACACCCTCCAACCTGATTGGGAACCCCACGTCCGCCGTACCTATGATGTTCTGCACCTTGAAATCCACAGCCCCTGGCTTGAAGCCGACCTTACCTAGAACGTACGTGAACTTACGGGCGGCTAAGGCGGCGTTGTGGCTAGACCTTGCCCCTGTGATAACGCATTTCCCCGTGTGGAATAGGAGCATTGTGCACTTGGGGGAACGGAGACGCATGACGCAGGCGCCGAATTTCTTGGGGTTGTACTCGGTGTTGTGGCACTTTGAGGCGATCGTTTTTAGGTTTAAACGCATGCCCATGTCGACGGTGGCGGTCATGTTCTGGACCTGGATTACGAGGGGGGATCCGGCGGTGGAGGAATGGGCGTTTGGACCGGCTTTTAGGGTGGGGCAGGTTATGAGGGAGCCGAGGAGGTTTGGTTTGAAGGGGTCAACCTGTGTAGTGTGTGTTGGGAGGGGGGGTGGGGGTGGGGATGTGTGTGTTGTTTGGTGTAAGATAGTGTGTTGTGATTGCGTCTAGTGATTGTGTCTAGTGACTGCGTGTAGTGATTGTGTGTTGTGACTGTGTGCTTTGCGACAACTTTCTTGAGCGTGACCGCGATCTTCTTCTTATCTGCCTTCGTCTGCTCAGCACCTGCCTTCTTCGCCGCCTTTGCCTGAGCAAGCTGCCTCCTTCCTTTGCCTGGTCTTGTGATAGTGTCTTACCTCTTGTGTTGTTGTATCGTTTTTGTCGTTATTATTGTTTTTCTTGTTAGTTGTAGTAGTAGTTGTTGTAGTAGTCATTGTATCCTCCATAGTAGTATCCATTGAGGAGTTTTTTGAAGCCCCTTTGGAAGTTGTGGTCGAAGAGGATTTGTTTGTGCCTCTATTTGAGCTCATTTTAGCGCTATTTATGACCTATTTATTGACTTATTTGGGAATATTACACCTACAGATTGTCGCAAGGGTGTCAAATTGGTGTTTATGACGTAAAAGGACGATTTTATATGATAGGGCAAAATGGGCCGAATTTCCTCGAATTTCGACGCCTATAGCCCAGTCCAATGCCCTTTTCTCCTAGTCAATAACTCACTTAATCACTATATAAATAAATCTCGTGATAAATTAGATATTGCTTGAAATATAGGTGAAAGTATAGCTTAAAAATAAGCCAAATTGAGGCTAAAAATATGGATGGAAAAAGTCCACTCCTCCTCAAAACCAACAAACTATCGCACAAACAACACAACACACACTCAACAACTACTATCAAACGCTCCGCACACAACAAATTTATAGCCTCGTACCTCAACCTAACTAATTCTGTCTTAGGAGCAGGAGTATTGGTGAGTTGAATTGCACAACAACAAGACCAGTCGCTCACCCATCATTGCCTTATTGTTGCCTCATCATTGACTCATTATCATCGACTCATCATCATCATATCGCATCATCATCGCCTTCCTTTTTTATCTAATTTGCCTTTTTCACCCTCCTTACATTACAAACCACTCACTCACTCACTCATCCCCAAAACACCCACACAAAAACACCAACCAGACACTACCATATGCCTTCTCACTTACAGGAATATACCTCGGCCTAATCCTCCTTTCAACCTTTGCCCTCCTCTCTGCAATCTCCCTAAAGTTCCTCGACGAATCCCTAACCGCCTCCTCCACCCCCCCCCCCCCCTCCCCCCCTTCCCCCTCCTCCACCAACATGACCGTCTCCCTCCTCCTCCCTTCCTCAAAACCTCCCCCCCTCCCCCTCCCCCAACCCCCAACAACCTACGCCTCTCTCTCCCTCCACTACCTCGGTCCCCCAATCTCCCGCTTAACAACCCTCTCAACAATCCTCTACTCCTACGGTTCCTCCCTCTCCTATTTCCTCATAACCTTAAACCTCTTAACCTCCCTAACCTCCCTCCCCCGCCTCCCCTGCGCTATAGCTGTCTGTATCCCTACTCTCCCCCTCACTGCAATGAGGGATATATCAAGTCTCCGTCACGCATCCCTCCTTGCCATGTTATGTGTCCTTTATCTCGCATTCGTTCTTGCCTACCGTTACTCCCAGTCAAACGAACAAGAGGGGTGTGAGAGGTTAGGGTGGGACTGGAAGGTTGGGGATGTGCTAAGGGCGACGCCGCTTTTCTGCTTCGCTTTTAACTGCCAAGTACAATACCCTACCATCAGAGCATCCTCAAACGAAGACGAAAACGATGATGAACAAGACGACAACGACGACCATGAGGACCTTCGAAACCCCAGTGTTCCCCCCACCCCTACACACCCACCACAGTCCCTACTTATATCCCTGACGATGTTAACCTGCGCTCTCGTCTACTCCCTCTCCTCCCTAACCGGTTACTCCACCTTCTGTTCCACAACTCCTCCCAACGTCCTCGACGGTTTCCCTGACGATGACCCGCTAGTAAGGGCAGCGAGGTGGGCATTCGCTGTCGTTCTACTATGCTCGTACCCACTTTACGGTTCAGCAATCGTCAGGGAAATTGGGGAACTTAGCGGGGAGGAACAAATGAGTTTTGGAGGGAGGTTTATGTGGAGCGCGGCGATTGTGGGAACGACGGCAGTTGTGGCGTATTTTGAACCACCGCTTGATAGGATTACAGGTATTACCGGAGCGGTGGGAGGGGGGGCACTTGTTTATGTCTTACCGGGAGCTATCAGATGGAAAGCGGGAGGGGGAGGAGGGAGGATTATGGCGATTGGGGGGACGATCGTTATGATACTAGGGACATGGGCTGTCATGCGGTGAAGGAAGGGGGGGGAGGGGAAAGTAATTGAAGAAAGAAAACCTGACCAACCCCCACACACAAACAAAATTTGATGAGCTTTTTTCATGAAGGGGACGGGTTACACTTAACAAACTTCGCTAAAACATCTTTTCAGCGCTCGAGCGTTTTCAGTAACCCAAAGCTTGGGATCTGGCAGGGCGGGAGCGAGAAGCTTCGACTTTTGGAGCTTAGGCAGGGGGTGCTGGTTTGTCTTGTTGGCGCTCCCGTTCACGGACTTGTTGAGGACGCTGTTGGGGTTGAAGGAGGCATAGAGAT
>BRYA01000334.1:56550-78772 GCA_030267965.1 Triparma columacea
AGTCGAAGGACGACCACCCCTGTTGCCCCCCTGCCTGCCACGACAGAATTTTCTTCCGAGTTTTTCGCCCCCCCTCATCGTCGCCATCCGTCAGCGGCGAGCTCTCCTTGGCAGGAGGGGTAGCCCTCGGCCTCCCTCTAGCGGTGTTGTTAAAGGAAGAGGGCATGTTGAGGGCGATAATGGCTAGGGGGTGGATCTTGGTGCCTTTAGGGAGGTAAGAAGACCTGTCGCAAGAGAGCTGCGGTAGGGAGAGGAGGAGATATTAGAGGTTAGTATTGTATTGCGGTACTTTACTTTGCTTTGCTTTTGTCCATTCTCACCTCCAAAGATACCGGGTCAAAGGTTCCCAGAAGGGAGAAGGTACCGAACTTGTTGCTGCCGCTGCCCTCGACTCTCATGAACCTGTCGCCTTCTCCACACCTCCGCTTTGCGTTGATGTATATCACAAAGCGCTCGAATACCTTGCCATTCTTCTTGGGTGTGTTCTCGAAGGGTTATGCTGATGAGATGCAGGTGGTGGGATTGGAGGAGGAGTCCTGAGGGGCTTCAGATGTTGGAGGGTTGGTGTTGTTGAAAAAGAAGGTAGAGGAGGAACCCGTGGATGCATCGTCGGTGGAGGAGCTTGCTGCTGGGGGGGCAGCATCCTGCTCTGATGAAGATGAAGGAGTGATTAGGGTAGGTTCAGGTTCAGGAGCTTTCGATTCAGGATCAATAAGGCTATTCGGGCAGTGTGTTGCCAAATAAGGCGAAGAGAAGCGATCACTGCGTTTGGAGTGAGGGAGGGGGATAAGAAATGGGCAATGTTCTCGAGCGAACTGGAGCTCGGGTAGGGTTTTTTCAATAAGGGGGGAGTTATCGAATTTTCATTGATAGGAGACGTATCATTATACCTCATTATAGCAATGAACCCCTAAAAGGCGATATCCAGATTAAATAGAGCTCAATATGTGGCCTCAAAAACGAGGACATCTGAGTCGCTGAAAGCCTCTGCCATTTTGCAATCGGAAGACATTTAACGGGACTTTTAAGAGCACTCCGGTATCAAGTAATCAATACTTACCCTCGTCACGGGATAAGAAGGAATAAAACGTTAAGTTGAAAACTCTGGGACCTTTTCCCAAAATACTCCTGGTTTGATCAGAAAATTCTGTTTCTTTGACTAACAACTCTTTACAACTAGGTGAATTTTAAATGGCTTCATATCGTGATATAATATAGTCAACAGTTGCATAGAATACAATTCGAGTGTTAGAATGGCCGAAATGTTCTATTTGGTTGAGATTTGTGCATTTATTTTTTTTAGGGTTGAGAGAGAGAGAACGAAAGGTAGCAAATTCTCCCCTCACTCATACCTTACTAACCCCCACAAACCCACACTCCTCAGATGCCGAAAACGAAGAAGATTCACCAACCACCTAGTGCCGCCAAAAAGGCCAAGAAGCATAAAGTGGCGAAGCCAACGAAGGCTCGAACACCCCCAGTCACCCTCCAGACTGTGCTCCCAGAGAAGCAGCTAGCAAATTTCGCGCGCTTGTTAACATGCATCTCCAAATTATGGCAGCGTGATTGGAAGCTCCACGGCCTCATCTCCGGGCAGGCGTTCACCCAGGAACTTGCCAACGAGGTCGCAGGGAAGCTTTTCCTTGACTGGTATGGACCCCTTGACAAACTTACCGACGAGCAGCGCCAACGTATTTGGGAACTGCTCCCCGGCGTCCTTGTGAAGCCCAACGGGGAGGTCCATGTGGTTTTTGATGCGGATTTTGGTACAGGGAGGAAGGCCATCCAAAACAACCATCTGACTGGACAGAATACGCTGAAGATTATGGCCTACTTAGCCTACGTAGCACACTCTCTCCCCCCCCTTGTCACCTTACTTCTCTCCGACCCCTGCGATACCAAGCTCCGTCTCGCCCAATCGGGCAGGACCACGGAGGGGAATTTGACACTGAGCGGAGATGAGGTGAGTCCGGTCTGACACAACCCCTCCCCCCCACACGCCCCTTTAACCCCCCCCCCCCCCTCCCTCCTTTCGCACCACAGAAAGCCATCGCCAAAGCGTCTCTCCTTCTTCAAGATCGCCGCAACGCGCTCTACATGATATGTAAACTACTCCTAGACCCCATCCTCAAACCCAAGCGCACCCAGGCCGGCAAAGATGCTGCCGCCGCCGCCGTTCAGCTAGGCCCTCTCCTCCACACCAACTCCAATGAGACTTCTGCCGACGTCTACGACACAATTCTCGAGCACATATTGCACCAGCCCGACTCCGATGAAATTCAATGGGACGACGCCGAGAAGGTGAGCCCCCCCCCAACCCCCGCCCGCGTACAACTTCACCTAATCGGTCCCTTCCGCATGCAGGAGAGGCTAAGAATCAGATGGACGGCGTTAGAGCTGGATGGGACGACGTCCATCTCCGGAGCTAATCTTAAGATACTCTCTTTGGACTGCTTCTGCCTGGAGGTGTCGGAGGACTCTTCGTTCACTTGCCCAACACTCTCACAAACGGACAACGCCATCGGGCGCCTCGCCGACGCACTGTTTCGCCTACCGGAGGGCAAAGGCCGCTACTTCGAGGAAAATGGCATGAAGTGGAGGGGCTCCAGCGTTCATGTGGCCCATGATAACAAGAACGCCATTGCGATCCGCTTCTTAGTCATCTACCGCGGCCACTATGTGAGACAGGCCAATAATACCATGAAGGTGGAGGGCGGTAACTGTGGTATCACACTCTTCAGGCTCGTGGATTTCTTCACAGCCTTTGACAAGGCAAAGGAGGACAACAGCAAGTTTCTCTTTCTATATGAGAAGGCCTTCAAGCTCCTTGTCGAGGGATTTCATCCATGCTCCTTCACAGTACACACCGCCGAGGAGGGTGTCCTCCGCCTCCATGCGGAGAGGGTCTGCGGACCGTGGCCGTTTGAGACCGATGAGCCGGTCGCGTTCCACTGCTTCGAGAAGGTACGCCAGGGGCTCAGCCAGAACACTCACGTACAGTACTGGGACGGGAGGCCCAAGAGTGAGGGGGGGTGGGGGCCCTGGGGAACCAAAGTCCGTAAGAGAAGGAAGGTGGAGGAGGGGAAGGCGTGAGGAGGGTTGGTGGGGGTGGTGATGGGTAAGGGAACGGGTAAGGCTTGAATAGAATAGAATAGAATAGAATAGAATAGAATAGAATTTGTTTGGTCTTTATTCTGTGTTTTACCTTTCATCCGACACAGCAGCAAACACACAATCCACAACAACTCTCACCTCTGAGGTCTGTTTATCAACTACTCCCTTAATCATAGCGTACATGTTTGTGGTCTTGGTATGTGTTTAGGGTTAGTTGGTGGATGAGTGAAGGTGGGGTGGATGAGTGAAGGTGGGGTGGCTGTGTGGGGTTGTTGTGGGGATGACGCTTTGTGGAGGATGTGTGTGGAGGACGTTGTGTGGACGACCGTCTTTTGTAGTGTCGTTTGTAGTGTCGTCGTTTGTAGCGCCTTTGTTTGTAGTGTCCTCGTTTGTAGTGTGCTTGTTTGTAGGATTAGGGTAAAAAAGTGGCTTATGATGTGTTAAATGTATGTAGTTAGACTGTATGGTGTTGAGATGTGTGTTAGTAAGGGGTATGTGTTAATAAGGGGGATAATTGAGGGTTGGATGAGTTAATTTTGGAGAAAGTGAGAGAAGAGCTTCGTCGATTCGTCGTGAGATTGTAGGTTAACAACCCTTTGGGATAGATTTGGGGTATATTTGTGGTATATTATCTACATAAATAGGACTATATAACGTCGCATATCATCAATATCTACATTTACGTGATATTGGGGAATAAAACAAACTCACTTTGGAATTGAGAAATAAAAATGTTCGACGAAGGGTAGGGGTACACATTTCATGGGTATTTCAGATTTTAATATGGGGTATTTACCCAAGATTATTTTTGGGTACGTTCCCAGGCCAATTTACTACGTGAAAAGTAGGTTTTATACTGGGAAATCGGCTTAATTCTTGGGTAATTACCCAAGACTCTAAATCGTACCCATGAAATGTGTACCCCTAACGAAGGGAGGCAGAATTCACTTTTTACACTTTATACACTTGAGCAGATTCTGTTTAGCCCCTCCCCCCCCCCGCGCAATGCTTCCTCCCCCCCCCTCTTCCTCCCCTTCCTCTCCCCCTTCCTCTCCCGTTCTTAAAGCTCGTTGTGTTCACAGTGAACTTGATCTTGGGTCTCCTGGCGTCCCAGCTCCTACCAAGGGCCATGGGAGAGGGGGTGAGGGAGGCGTGGGAGGAGGGGGTAGCGTTCATGACGATGACGTGCCTGAGCTTCATCATGATCAATGTGGGTAATGAGTTCGCCGTCGATATTCCACCTCTTCTAAATGACTACCTCTGGTGAGTGTTTTCGCAAACGCCTTCAATTATTCATCCCGAGACCTTTCGAGCGATTTCTGACCCTTCCCCCCCCCCTCCCTCTCCCCACCAGCAATGACTGCCGCCGGCTTTCCCTGGATTTTCGTCGCAGTCTGGTTCGTGAAGGTGAGGTTAAACCGGCCCGACATTTTTACAAGCACAAGCTCAAGCTACGCAAAAACTTATTTGCGCGGCCTCTCCCTTACTTTGCTCGCCACCGTTCGCTTCGCTCACCACCCCTCCCAAGATGGTACCATCCCCCCTCCCCTGGGGCGACGCCCTCCTCGCTGCCCGTTTCGCCGCCCCCACGTCGGCGGGGATCCTGTTCTCAATGCTCGAGGCCGCCGGGATGAAGGACACGTGGCTCTTCAGGAAGGCCAGGGTTCTGGCCATCTTCGATGACCTTGACACTGTCCTCCTTATGATCCCCCTGAAGATTGTCCTGGTCGGTTTTAAGTGGGAGCTCGGCCTCGAGCTCGCCGTCGTGTGAGGCCTGCTCGTCCTCGCCTGGGTGAAGCTCCACGAGGTCCACATTCCCTGCTCGTGGAACTACACCCTCCTCTACGCCAGCCCTCGTTTCGGGCTTCTGCGAGCTCGCTGCCTTCGCGTCGTCGCACGACGGCGTTCCCATGGAGGCCGTTCACCTCGGTCCTAATGCCCGCCTTTGTCGTCGGGTGCATCACCAGGAACCCCCACCTCGACGACGAGAACCTGCCCGACTTGGAGGAGCAGCTTGGGAGCCTGCCGAGGAAGCTGACCAACTTTGAAAAGAGGAGGGCGGAGATGGCAAAGGCGGCGCCCGGGGCGCTAGCGAGGCGCAGGGGCGACGAGGGCGGTAGCTCCCCCGGTTACGCCCCGGTGTCCAGGCAGTCCGTCAGGGGATCACGGGAGCGGTGGGAGGGGGGGCACTTGTTTATGTCTTACCGGGAACTATTAGATGGAAAGCGGGAGGGGGAGGGGGGAGGATTATGGCGATTGGGGGGACCATCGTTATGATACTAGGGACATGGGCTGTCATAAGGTGAAGGGAGGGAAGAAAGAAAAAACCTGAACAACCCCAACACACAAACAAAATTTTATGAGCCTTTTTCACGAAGGGGACGGGTTATACTTAATAAACTTCGCTAAAACATCTTTTCAACGCTCGAGCGTTTTCAATAACCCACACTTACTTTTCACTTTTTTTTCACTTTTTCCTCCTTTCCTCCTTTTGGCTCCCATTTTCGTTTTACGGTCTAATTTAGTATTAATTGTGACTAATAAGATTTGACTTGTACTACGTTTAGAGATTAAACGAGAAATTATACCCGTACTCCACCCACAACAGCTCCATTTACCCCCCTTCCACCCCCTGCATACGGAAATCTCCCCTCAATCACCCCTCTCCACCCTCTCCACCGCTAATACAAACCGCATCGAAAGATGGATTTAACGTCCTCCCTCCCTTCATCCCTTACTTCATCTTCCCTTTCCTCTGACCTCCATTTTTTTGAGGAAACAACGACGCCCTCAACGATCCGGCAGTATTTGACATCTTCTGACAAGTCTGAGGTCGTTAAGGGGCTCAAATGGTCTCTTGCGATGATATCAAAGGGTAGGAATGTCTCATCCTTCTTCCCATCCGTCGTGAAGTGTGTCGCTTCAAGGGACGTGGAGGTTAAGAAGCTCACCTACATGTACCTCAGCCACTACTCCAGCGCCGACAGGACCACCAGGGAGCTTAGCCTCCTCAGCATCAACAGCTTCCAGAAGGACCTCTCCTCCCCCGAGCAGCTAATCAGGGCCATGTCCCTCCGCTGCCTGACGTCAATCGGAGTCCCGGACATCCTCCCCATCCAGGTCCTGGCGGTTGAGCGATGCTCAAAGGACGTCAGCCCGTACGTGAGGAAGTGCAGCGCGAACGCCGTCACCAAGGTGTGGATGTCCGTGCCGGAGGGGGGCGACGAGAACACTAGGAGGAGGTGAGATGAAATGGGGACCCCGAGGGGGAGGGAAACCAAAGGTGCCAATGCTGAAGCGCCGACTAACGCAAAACCCTTCCGTCCCCCCCCCCCCCCCCTCCCCCCTCCCCCCTTCCCCCCTTGCAGCCTCATCGCCGTCGTCCAGCGCCTCCTCTCTGACGACTCCACCATGGTCATGGGGTCTGCCACCTGCGCCATGAACGAGATCGCCCCAGACAGGCTCGACCTCCTCCACGGGAGCTACAGGCGCATGTGCGCCCTCCTCTGCGACATGGACGAGTGGAGCCAGATAATCGTCCTCGACGTCCTGGGCAGGTACGGGAGGATGTACTTCAAGAAGCCCAAGGAGGGGAGAGCAGAGGGGATAGACCAGCTCAGGAGGCAGGGGAGAATGGGGGGGGGGGGGGACGCGGGGGGTACCGCGGCACCGCAGGGACAGGGGGGCGCGGCGAGGTCGTCACCTCAGGTGAAGCTCCCTCCAAGGACCCGCGCCAAGATCAAGAGGAGGGTGGTGAGGAAGGCTTTCTACTCAGACGAGGAGGACGAGTCGAGCGTGGAGTCGGTGTTCGTCTCGGACGATAACGCGGATAACGCCGACGACGTACCCGCGGCGCTGAGCGTCGCGAAGGACGCTGTGTTCGTCGACTCCGACGAGGACTTAGATAAGGACCACCAGCTCCTCCTCAGGTCAAGCCTCCCCCTGCTTAGGAGCAGGAACGCGGGGGTCGTGATGGCCGTCGCTCAGCTCCACTTCTACGTCGGCGTCAGCACGATTGAGGCTCGGCAGAGCATCGGGAAGGCCATGGTAAGGATCTGCCGCGATCGGCGCGAGATCCAGTACGTAGTCCTCCAGTCCATCAAGTACCTCGTGGTCCCCGCGCCCTCCGCCTTCAGCCCCTTCATAAACGAGTTCTTCGTCAGGGCGACTGACCCCAGCTTCGCTCGGCTGGCGAAGCTGGACATCCTCACCTCCCTGGCCCTGAACCACCAGTCGTGCGACGCCGTCCTCCGGGAGTTCAGGACCTACGTCAGGCACAACGACCGGTCGTTCGTCCTCGCGACTATCGCGGCCATCGGGCGGGTCGCGAACCAGTTCAGGGCCAAGAGCTTCAACGGGGAGAACGTAGGCCTCAACTGCCTCAGGGGACTCCTCGCCCTCATCGGGGCAAGCAGGCACGCGGACGTCGTGGGGGGGGCAGTCGTAGAGGTCAGGAGGATCCTCCAGGCCGTCAAGCTTTCGGGACTGGACCTGGGCGAGGAGACGGAGGAGCAGGAGGACGCCGTCAGACGCGTGGTGCTCCTCCTCCTCTCCGCCCTGGGGGGGGAGGAGGGGGAAGAGGGCATCAATGACAAGTACCTGGAACTGTACGACGTGGGGAGATCCCTCCCCTCGGAAGCCGTGGCGTCCCTGGTCTGGATCGTCGGGGAGTTCTCTGTCGGGTGGGCTTCCGACTTTGACAAAATCATGGGGGGGAGGGGGAGGGACGTCAACAACGAAATCGCCAGGCTAGCGGCGGCTCGGTTCCAGGGGCTCGACCCCGGCGTCAAGCTCCAGGTCCTGCACCTGGGCAGCAAGCTGCTGCTGAAGTGCCCGGATTCCGGGGGGGACCTCTCCGACGTCTGCGAGTACATCCTCGACCTGGGGGCGTGCGACGTCGACCACGACGTCAGGGACAGGGCGAGGTTCGAGAGGGGCGTCCTCGCAGCGAGCGTGGGGTGGAGGAGGGGAGAAGGGGGGGGGGATGGGGCTGCGGCGGCGGCGGTGGCCGAGGGGGAGCTCCTGGGGGGCGGGGGCGGGGGCGGGGGCGGGGAAACGACGGCCAAGGGGCAGGGCTTCAAAATATCTAGGGCGGACGCACTGAGGATATTGGCAGAGAAGAAGAGCGTGCCGAGCCTAGTACCCATCAAGGCGGAGGACGTGAACCAGTTCAGGTGAGGGGAGGAGAGACGAGATGCAGTAACCCAGGAGTAACCGACCCAAGCCAAGCTAACCTCCCCCGCTCGTCCTGCAGGTTCGGAACGCTTTCCAGCCTCGTCGGGGAGAAGGCTGCCCTTTACGAGGACCTCCCCGACTGGGCCCCAGAGGACAGCCCCGGAGACCTCAGGGAGCCCAGGGTCGAACCCCAGCAGGACCCCTTTGGCGGGGTCTTCGGGGAGGGAGGTAGGAAATTCGATGACAGTAGCGAAAGCGATGATGAATCCAGCAGCAGCAGCAGCAGCAGTAGCGGTGACAGCAGTAGCGGCGGTAGCAGCGGCAGCGAAGAGAGCAGCAGCGGGGAGGAGAGTAGTAGCGAGGAGGATAGCAGCAGCGACAGCGAAAGTGAGGAGAGCAGCGAGGAGGAGGAGGATGGCAGCGCTGGGGAGGGGTTGGTACCGGTGGAAAATACTAGAACGACGGAGAGCCTTCTCCCGGGGTTGAGGCAGGAGAAAGAGGAGACTTTGTTGGATGGATTTGGAGGAGGAGGAGGAGGAGGCTTGGCTAGTGATTTTCAGGGTATGAGCATGGCACCGGTCCCTATTAAGGTTCAGAGCGCAATGCCACCGCCGGTACCCGCTGCGGATGCAGGCGGTCTCACCGGTCCTACAGGGCCAACACTGTCAACCACCAGGACCCTTCTGAGGCCCGAGGTTGCCGGTGGGCTTCGTGTGACATACGCCGTGGCCAGGGGGGCCTACTCCCAGCAGCAGATCGCATCCATGGGGCTGTCGATGAACAGCACGGTTCTGAGCATCACATTCACAAACGCAAGAACAGACGGTGGAGTCATTAGGAGAATTAGGTTGCTGTGCAGGGCGGGCTTGAAGAAGTCGGTGGTGCCGCAGGAGGTGGCGAGCCTCAAGCCAGGGGAACAGGCGGTTGCCTTGTTGGGGATGGACTTTGGTATGGGCATGAGCAAAGACGGAGGGGTCAAAATTGACTGCAAGTGTGATAGGGGAAGTTACTCTATCGACTTCAAGGTACCCATGGAGGAGAAGCTGGTGCCACTTCCCATGTCGGGAGAGACTTTTGCTAAGACGCTCGGGAAGCTCGGTGGGTTCCATAAAAACTCTTTGGTGATTGAGGTTGGTGAGGGCGGGGGGGGGGGGGTGAAGAGGTGCCCAGAGGTGATTATGGATCTCTGCGCCGTAGGGCTTGTGGACGGGGAGGCGGAGATTGGGGAGGACAGGAGTTGGAGGGCCGCTGCGACGGTTGGCGTCTCCGGTGCAGATAAAGTTTTGATAGTCGTAAAGTATAAGGGAGGAGGGAAGATAAATCTGGACGTGCATGCCGACAACACAATGGTAGGGACGGCGATGCTTGGGGCTATGAAAGAAGGCATCTTAGACGGCCTGGGGGTGGGAGGTGGGGGTAACGAGTCCGTAGATCTTTAAAATGATTTATATTGAAGAACCATCTCAGATTTTCAAGTTTCACTGTTGGAATTGTTTCAGTTTGACATTTGAAGTATGAGTGATTACGACGATGACGACTTTGAGGAAGGAGATGCGAGCGGTGGAGAGCCCGTAATTGCGCCAACCCGACCGCCTGGGAGTAAGTCTGCTGCAAATGCTCTGAGAATGGCAGCAAGCGAGGTGGAGGCCGAGAGGGGGGGGGGGGGGAATGAGGAGAATGAGGGATCCGAAAATGGTGGAAGTGGAAGGGGGGGGGGAGGGAGGAAAGGGGGGCGTGGCGGGGGGGGTGGAGGGATTCCATCGGCGAGCGTGCCTTTGTCAAAGAAGGAGAAGAAGAAGAGGAGGAGGAAGAAGAAGGAGAGGAAGAGGGGGGGGGGCGAGGAGGACAGCTCGGAGAGTGAGTTTCTCTATAAAAGTCGGGTGTGGAATTCATCCAAGCCGGGATTTAACTCTGGAAGGAGCCTGTTCCGAGCTTCTACAGAGAAGATGAAGGAGCTTGGGTTCGACGAGGAGATTGCAAAGGGCGGGACGAGGGTTGGGAGCGCGCTGATGCACGCGAGTTTCGCTGGGGATAATTTCAAGGAGGATGTGGAGAATCTCCTGAAAAAGGAGAAGAAGAAGAAGAAGGGAAAGGGGAGGAGGAGGGACGACTCTGACTCTGATTCCGATGCGATGGACGACATTACAAGGAAGGTCGTGGGGTGGTCGACGATGTTGGGGCAAGATTGGGGGAATGACGTGAGGGAAGTGGATGGAAACGGGTGGACGGCCCTTCATTATGCCGCTAGCAAGGGGGAGATTGAGATCATGAAGTTGCTCGTAAAGGAGGATGGGAAAAGGGAGGGGGGGGGGGAGGACGAGGGGGGGGAGGATCTGCTTGGGGAGGGGGGGAGCAGCGCTCGCCTCTTGGACATGAAAGATAGCTTGTTTGGCTGGACGGCGCTGAACATTGCGAGCATAGCTTTGAATGTAGAGGCGGTTGAAAGTTTACTGGAATTGGGGGCGAATGCGAATATGGTAGATGACTTGGGGGACACTGCGCTTGACAGTGTGGCAAAGACCGGGAGGGGGGGTAAGAGGAGCAGAAAGAGGGACGAAGTGAGAAGGATGTTGAAGGAGGCCATGGATGACGAACAGTGGGATTTGAGCAGTGAGAGTGAGAGTGAGGAGGAAGAGGAGGAGAGTAGCAGTAGCGAGAAGGAAAGTAGTGGGGAAGAGGAAGATGAGGAAGAGAGCGAGAGCGACTGAAGAGAGTAGAGGCACAAATTTCTGTCTATAAGCACATTCACGTTCTATTATTTCTGTCGGGGCTGCTTCTCTCAACGTCCTCCTCCCCGTCACCCAAAAGCGAATAGTCGTCGTGATCGTCCTCATCATCGTCCTTGTTGAGAATAAAGAGTCCCACGAGAACCAATGGGGTTGCGCCTATGGAGAAATAGTTAATTTCCATGCTGTGGAGGAGATGATCGGCAAGGAAGGAGAGCGGGATCACGAGGGCGGAGGAAATGCTCACGATTACAGGATTGGTGAGGTAGATGGCCAGGGCGAAGGAAAGGTCGAAAATGAAAGAAAGGCAGGCATTGACGAAGAGCCTGACGCTAACATCGGAACTGTGGGGTGGTTAAGGGGGGAGGGGTGAGAGTCGAAGGGAGGTGTTGGTGGAAGGTAGCACTAGTACGCACCTCTCGGGCAACCCAAACTTCTCCTGACCGGAAAAATGGAGGACGAAAAGGAGAGGAACCACAGCCACAGCGTTTGCAATGCCAATCATTCCTAGGGTCGTCATGGTTTCCATTATGGAGTCAAACTTTGAACTGGTGAGGGGCATCTCGGCGTTTTTGATGTCGGACACGTAGGTGTACCCAACCTCATACATGGCCCACGTTACCGCGGACATGACAGTCAAGAGGGTTCCAAATAGCTGATTTTTTGGGGCCGAGGTGGAGTCGCTAGTGGGATGGGGGGGAGAGGGGGGGTAGAGGGGGCAAGGGAGGGGGGAGGGGGGTAAGTGTGAGGAATTAGAGCGTTTGTTATCTGCCGTTTGTTATCTACCAGCCACCACCTGTCATTTCGCTATCTCACCTCTCGTCATCAGTGTCCTGGAGATACGGAGGGAGGACGACACCAACTATCCCGACGAAGGCAATTGAGCAACCCAACCACTTGCGCCTGTCCATCTTCTCGCCCAAGAAGAGACAGGCAAACCACACAGTGAACACACATTGCAACTGGTAAAGCGCATTCGAAGAAGAGACAGATATCATCGTCAGCCCAAGGACCCAAGACCAAATGCACACGGCATACTCAACCGCCACTATAGAGTAAACCCAGGCAACATCTCGCCAGCTATAAGTCCCTCTCCACGACTCTAAGTGCTGAGAGAAGGTCTTCCCACCCTTTAACTTGAGGCACAGGGCAACTAGGGGGAACATCAACACGAGGATACTGTGGTTAAGGTAGCAAATAAATCCAGGGTGGTCGTATTCGGTCGTGATATCCTAGGAAGGGGGGTGGGGGTGGGGAGGCGAGCGAGCGAGCGAGGAAGCGAAGAGACGACCCAAGGAGAGAGTTAGGATTTGGGTGAAGTTTGGGTAAAGAAAGGAGGTGTCGGACGCAGGGTGGCGTGAGTGGGGGGCTCGTGCGAGCAGTCATCTTATTGCTTCTCGCCCGCCCTTCCTCACCTGTGCGTACTCCGACTGACCCACCCAGGTGAGAAGGTAAAAGGACACTATGGTAACAGAGGTAAGGAGGGACACCCGTTCAGGCCCATGGATATCATAAGGAAGAAGGAGAGGAGTAGCTATCGTCGGAGTGGATGGAGGAAGATCCTTCATGCTATTGGTTTTCGGCATCGGAGAGTATAATTTGAGTGAGGGCGATGTCACTCCCCAGGTGATTTGGAAATTTTAGATGGTTTATAGAGACGTGGGGAAGAAGAGATAAGACTAATAGGGATCTATAAGGCACAACGAAGGTTTTAGGAGATGGAGGGACTTGTCGGCGTTTGATAAAGCCAAATCCGAGAATAATTTTTTTAATTTCTGAATTAAAGAATTAAATATCTATCAAATGAGTTTGCGATCAAATTTGATCAAACAGTGACTAGGAAATTGTCTATAAAAATGTTTTTCGTGAAAACACTGAATCTTCATTTTTATTTAGCTTTATCATTTCATAATGATTATTATTGATCAATTAATCAAAATATAAATCAATGGTTTTCCATATATTTAATTGACCGTTTAATGATATATATTTTTTCACAAATAAGTTTAGAAAGTGTAAAAACATTCTAATATAATATTTCGTATATGATAAATCTATAAATGCAATTTGAGCAAAGAATGTCTTTGCAAAAAGAGACCCAAAAATTTCAGCTTTTTCCGAGGCTTTCCTGTACGTAAGGTACCGTGTATGGGCATTTCGTTAGATCTCAATAAATCATCCTTAAATAATCCGTCTTGATCCCCATGGGGAGTGTTTCATTTCCTCCAGCCGCTGCGAGAACAGCCAAGACTGGTTCAAATTTCAACTCACCCCTAGCCTCCCCACGCACCAATTATTGTACTTCCTCACAATTATTCGCTACAGTATACCCTTATTATCATGATTGGTCAGAATGACGACGATATTCCTCCCCCCACAGGCACCATCTCCACTGCAACCACCCTCCCCCCTCCTCCTATGATGGAGGCCGTCCAAATGTCGCCCGTTACTGCTGCTAACACTACTACCGGGGATGATGACTTGAAGCTTGACGACGAGGAGGGCGATGTTGATCAATCTAGTGTGGAGCAGGTGATTCCCCTTGACAAGCTAAAGAACGGTGCAACTCAAGCAATGGCAGGGTTATCGTGGTTCACGTCTACTCTTTCTCAAAAGGCTGCCGAGGCGAAGAAGAATCTTGAGGAAAACACCACTTATCAGAGTTCCGTTGCTGGTCTTAACGCCCAGTTGGAGAAGGCTCGTCAGAGTGAGGTTGGAAGGGTGAGTTAGCTCCTCGTGCAGGCAGGACCGGAATACCCTTACACTACGCCTTGTAACTGACCCCAACCCCTTGACTCCCCGCAGAAAGCGAGCGAGGCCACCAACGTTATGGTCGCCGGTATTGTTGGTGTTGGAGAGCAGGTTGGGAAGACCACTGTCAACGGAGTCAACTACGTCAAGGAGAACGCAGCACCAGTCGCATCGACGGCCATGGAGAACACCCGGAAATTTGCCGAAGATGTTGGTGAAAAAACCATCCCTGTGGTCAAGAGTGGGTTTGCAGTGTGCACGCAAAAGGCTGGGGAGGCTGTTGAGGGTGCCAAGAAGGCAGTAGATAACGTGAGGGGTGGTGGCGACAACAGTAGTGGAGGTGCGGGATCGTAAGTTAACGTTTACATTCAAAACAAAAACACACATACATTCCCCCCCCTTATGCTCCCTTCGAATCATCTGTGGGATCTCTCTTGGCGTCTGCCTTGGCAGCCCCTCCAGCGGCTCCATTGGCTGGCCCAGTCCTCACCTCACGGCTCGCTGTGCTCGCCGCAGCCCCACCCCCTTCTCCCCTCCCCCCCTTCATAATCAGCTCCCTGTACTCCCTATTTCCTCCCACGGCCTTGATGATATCCCCCATTCCAATGGTTGTGTTTTCCGTCGCCTCCTTGGCAGCATTCAGTATGTCGGCGAGAATGAATTCCAGGACCCCGCCCATGTACGTCCCCGCGTCTTCCCCCACCTCGCAGTCCCCAACCAGTTCCTCAAGGTTCTTTGAGATTAGGTTTGGAGGAATTATTGGTTGCTCACCCGCTTCGCCCCCCCCTCCCCCCCCCTCCCCCCCCCTTCCATCACTAATTTTCCCTATGCTCCTCAATATGTCCGCGACTACCACCTCGACGCCCTCCGTCATCCGCTCCCGCTCCCGCCCCTCCCCTCCCCCCCCCCCCTTCTTCCCCCTGCTGCTTGGCCTGACCTTCTCCAACTCTTCCCCCCTCCCGCCCGCCAACCAAACCTCATTAAATCGCCCCTTTACTGTCAACAATTTCCACCTGCTCTGCATCTGCTTCCTCCCCCTCCCTCTGCACCCGCCCTCGTACCCCTTCCCCTCCACAATCTTCTCAATCTTCCCCCAAGCAGTCCCGTAGCTCTGGACGAAGGAGCACAGAGCCTCGTCGTCAGCCTGCGACCACGGCATCCTCTCTTTCCTGTTGAGGACCCTGTTAATGTAAGCTTCCCTCACAGACTTTGTCTTGAACTGCCGGGGAGGAGTGGCCGAGGAGCGAAGAAGGTTAGAAACATGGAATCAGGGTTGAAGCGCCTTCTTTGCAAGGAACCAGTCTTGCAAGGATCCAATCACCCCCCCCCCCCCCGTGGCTTGCTCCGCGCTCCCCTCTTGCCCCCTCACCTCCCTCCCCAGTGTCTTGTTCAGAGCCTGGGTTACCATGTTCCAGGACTCAGCCGGATTCTTTGTCACGTAGCTCGTCACAAAATCAATGTCCTCCTTGCTGAACGTCGTAACCTTCTTCTTCTCCTCCTTCCGGGGAATGACATTAGTCTTCCGCTTGAGAGGGTTTGGCTCTGGAATTTGACTCGTTTGAAACCTCACTGAGAGACTCTGAAGAATAGGCAAAGGTATCGACCCATCCTCAGTTGACCCGTTAGTCGATGTTGCCCCAGGAACGCTGGGGGCGTAGTTTGTGGGCTGTGATATCTCCTTGTTCTGTCGTGGATCACCCTCCATGATGAAAAAGAGCTCAAAACAGGTCGAAAGTAGGTTTAAAGTAGCTCAATAGCAGCTCAAAACAGCTTAATGGCAGTGATATTCTCTACTGGATGAATAATGACCGAAGATGTGAAATTTGGGATAAACTGGATAAATTGCTCCTTTCCCCCCCCCTCCCATTTTGTTGCCTTCCTCACTTTCTCAGTTGCTCTTGTACGTGTGCGCATTACACTTCCGCTTCTCCTACCCCCTCCTCACTCACACCTCTTTACTCCAAATTTCCCCATATTCTATCCTATCCCTATTTTTACTCTCTCGTCCGCAGACTCCGGGAGAGTTTCCCCTTACTTATGCTCCCCTCCTACAATCTGGCCGCTGTATTGCCAGTATCCCAATCTCCAGTCCGCTCACTTTCAGTTCAGCGGAATGGTGGTTCGACCACCATCATTTCATGCAGTCAACAGCCCCCTTTTGTTACCAGGGTCACAATTGACTTTGAGACAAAGCACATGGACATCAAGGCGTTCAATGAGCTCTCAATCAGCGGCCAGGTGACTGCATCGGTCCTGCTTTCGAATGGTATGGTTGCTGTGGGAGGTCTTGACAAGGAGGTGAGATGGCATCCTCTCCTGAGCTGAGAAGGATAATAAATAAGATAAGGAGCGGGAACCCTAACCCTAACGCAATCCTCTCCATGGCCCGCTTCGATCGTTATCTGCGCAGATTCGGCTTCTCACACAGGAGGGTATCCAGGTCGGCAACTTCAAGGGCCACACGGGTGGCATCATCTCCCTTCAGAAGCATGGGAAGAACCAGCTCATAAGTGGGTCCTGGGACGGATCCTGCAAGATTTGGGATCTTGAGACGTACCAGTGTGTACAGACCCTCGCCGGCCTTGAGAACGGTGTCAATGTTCTGAGCCACCCTTCCGGTGCTATCATTGCGGCTAGCACTGGAGAGAATTCCAATGGGAAGATAATTAACAGCAAGCTTAGGTGAGAGCAGGAGTGAGGGGGAGCGAAAAAAAATGACAACATTGGAACGAGGATAAAAGCGGCAACATTATCACAATGTGCAACTATCATGCGACTCGTCATGGTTCTCCCCTACTCATCATTTGGCTCCGCCCTCCCCCGCACATTCTAACACATACACGCAATCCTTTCCGCGCGGCTCGCTTTGTTCACCGCAGAGTGTACACATTCGACAGCTCCTCCTCCGCTTACTCCCTCTCCAACACCTTCTCCCCCCATGACGGCCCTATCCGCTCCCTGACTCTCCCTCCCTCTCCCGGCACTGACGCCCCCGTGGTTACTGTCGGAAACGACGGCTTGGTGAAGGTCAACGACATCTTTGCCGGCCTTGGCACTATGCTTACCCTCCCAACCACCGACACGGGGGGCTTCCTCCTCGGCGTCGGCACCAACTTCAGTGTGGACAACAACGGAATGGAGAAGGAGCACATCTACGACATTATTTCGGTCTCGGAACAAGGGGACATGTACGTCCACAATACCGACGTTATGTCGGAGACGGTGAACACTCCAATCCAGACGATTCCTCACCCTTCCACAATCTGGGCCGTGGGCGTCGTCCCGGGCTCCGGGGACGTCGTCACTGGTTGTCACGACGGAAAGATTAGGATTTTCACGAGGCTTGGGGACAGGGTTGCGGACGAGGGGACCATCAGGCTGAACGACAAGGACGTTAAGGAAAACCGCAAGGCGGCGAGAAATGGGCCTAGTGCCGAGGAGATAGCAAAGATGCCCGACTGGGACCTGAGGGCGACTATCCAGGCAAAGGGGGACAAGAGTTATCAGACGTTTAGGAAGGGGGATAAGGGCATCGCGGCTCAGTGGGACGCGCAGGCGGGGAGTTGGGTCGAGGTTGGTGAGGTGAGAATGAACAAGAAGTTAAAGAGCACCATAAAGTATGTCATTAACGCAACCCCTTTTGCGACTCGCTTTTTGCGACTCGTTTCGCTCGTCGCACGATCTTCGCAGATTGTTGGTGGTGCCGGACCGAAGGAGACTTTGGACGGTAAGGAGTACGACCACGTGCTCCCAATCGAGATCGACCAGCAGGGTGGCGGCGTAGCGACGCTCAAGATCGGCTACAACGTTGGTGACAATCCCTTTGTTACGGCCCAAGAGTTCATCGACAAGTACAGCCTTGATCAGAATTACCTGTCCCAGATAGCCGACTACATCCGCCAGAGGGTCGGCACAGACAATACTCCCACTATCGACATGAACACGCAGGGAGAAAATGGGAATGCGACCGTCTCGGATCTTATGGGTGGTGCAATGGAAGTCGACAAACCGCCGGCGCCCGTGTACTCTCATTTCCCTCCTGCCTCCATGACGATTTTTTCGACGGGCGAGGACAAGATCGACAAGATTGTCGCCAAGGCCAAATCCGTCCTCCCCTCCCTCTCCCCTGCCGACACCTCCCTCCTAGACAGTATGTGCGCAACCATCAAGGAAAGCTCCCGGTACCACGCTAGCACTATTTCCGAGGACGAGTACAACAACATCCCCACCAACCTTCTCCCCCGTTGCCCTCTCCTCGACACCTTCCCTCTGCTCGATATTCTTCGCCTGGGCTCCCTCCACCCCTCCTGCTCGAAGCTCCCGATCCGGTTCTTCAGCACCGTCTCAGAGATTGTTCTCTCGAACCTCGAGAGTTCCGACGTCGATCTGTCTTCGAACGTGCCTCTCCCCATGCTCACCTTCAGACTGTTTTGCAACCTCCTGAAGGTTCGTTCTCTCTGGACCACCTCCTTCTGGAGCGAGCAGGATCGGGTCAAACATATCGTCTCCCTCGGCTGCGACACTATCACGAAGAGCTCGAACAAGAACGTGAAGGCCTCAGTCGCCACGTTTGCCCTCAATTACTGCCTCCTGCCCGCCAATGTTAGAAACATTGAAATCCTTAAACTCGTCAAGCACATTGTGGGGAAGAAGTGCACCACTCCCGAGGATAAGGCAAATGCCACAAAGGGTCTCGTGGCGATCGGCACCCTAATCGTGGCCGGGGTGGCAGAAGCAAAGGGGGAGGACATAAAGGTAATTGTGAGAGACTGTGATGCCGACGATGCTGTGAAGGGCGAGGTCGAACGCGCGCTACAGGCGTGATAAAAAGTCAAGTAAAAACACCACTTTCAAGGAAACGTTCACTTTAACTTGATTTGTTGTTTATCGTGTTGTTGGGTAATCCCTAACACTCACTTGCACTATCGATCACGCATTTCCCAACTGGCCTCTCATTCAGGCATTCGATCGCCCCAATGGTATCGACAATGTCAAATCCAGCCACAACCTTCCCGAAGGCAACATACTTGGCCGATAGGTAAGGAGCCTTGGCGAGAGTGATGAAAAACTGAGGAACGAGTGGGGGTGTAAGGAGGGCGAGAGGACGAGAGGGAACGCCAACGCCAGCTCACCTGCCCGCTGTTCGTGTGAGGCCCTTCATTACTCATGCCAACTGTGTACTCCTCAAAAGGAACAGAGAAGGACTCGTCCGGAAAAACCTCGCCCCCCTCCACCTTCCCCGTCTGAATGAAACCACCCCTCAGCACTCTCTCGAAACTCAGCCCTGCGTATCCCTTGCTGCAATTCTCAATGAACTTCCCCACGGTGTTGGGGACTTGTCCTGTGAACAGCTCAATATAGACATCAGAAGTGAGGTCGCCGGCCGTGATCGTAAGTTTCACGAGTTTATGGCCAGTAGATGCGAGGTGTGCCTTGTAATCTTCCGACTGAACATCCATGTCCTTCACTTCAGTTTTGGCAGTTAGTTAGAAAAGTTGTTTTTGACAGAGCGCACTACAAATCAAAAACGTTTACGGGAATCAATCAATTATCAATGAACTAGACAATCGAGACAATTTTTAGTTCGATAATACGACGCTTCAAAAATCTCAAATTGGTTGACACCCTCAACTTCTCAAAACTTTTCTCACCTCCTCACCTCCTCACCTCCTCGTCCTACTCTAAGCTTCGAAATGACCGAGCTTGAAACATGCCTATCGTACTATCTCACTATGAGGTCGTGTGAATATCACACCATTCGATGGGGCCCAAACAGTTCCAAGAAGGATGGCGGAGGTAAGGGGATGACCATTTCTGGCCCACCAAGTGCAAACGAGGCGAATGACATTTCGAAGACTGATGAGCTATGGATGGAGGTGAGTGATGCGAAGTGTTATCTGTCGTTAGCGATACCTTGGTGCTTCAAATTACACCGATCCAAATGCAACTGTGATCATTTTTTCTGACACTTCCACCTACGACACGTTACATCCTTCTCGTGCATCCTTCGTTCGAAACTCAGGACAATATGACATCAGATGAAAGGGAGGAGCGCCGATTGAAGATTGAGGCGATGCTAGGGGATGGTGTCAACCCTGCTGATTCGGCCATAGTGGAGGGGTTCAAGGTGCGTCGTTTCATTGTCGTCGGAGTTTTACTCTACTCGTTTACAACAGACCGTGATACTAACCCCATACTAACACACCCCGCTTCGACTTTTAGTCGAAGGCTAGCAACTACTGGGACGATTTTTACAAGCGTAATGGAGACAGGTTTTTCAAGGATCGTCATTACCTCCACTCTGCCTTCCCTGAGTTGGGCAACGAGGCCACTCCTTTCACGCTCCTGGAGTGCGGTTGTGGCGTTGGGAACAGTCTCATCCCCCTGTTGGAGGTGAATAAAAATCTGACTGTGATAGGAGGAGACTTTGCCACCACAGCGATTGAGGTAAGTTGGCTATTTTGTGTCGCGGCACCCTTCTCTCCCCATTTAGCTCACTCCACCTTTGCAGACAATGAGGAAGGACCCTCGTTACGTTAAGGCCAACGCGCAAAAAATGGGAGACCTTACTGGCAGAGCCTTCAGCGAGGTGTGGGATATTACGAAGTCCCCCTACCCCGGAAGTTACATCAAGGGGGGCGAACCTCATAAGTTCGGGGAAAATTTCTGCGATGGCGCCTTACTCCTCTTTTGCCTGTCTGCTGTGCCCCCCTCAAAATTCTCCACCTCGATCGCAAACATCTCCTCCTGTCTCAAACCGGGTGGTTTGCTCTTATTCAGGGACTATGGTCACCTCGACGACAGCCAACTCCACCTCCTTCCTTCTTGTGTGAAAGACAGGGGGCGAATTCTGGACGAGAACACATATGTCAAGCAAGACGGAACAATTTGTCACTATTTCAGTCTACAAGAGATCGAGGAGCTTTTTGTGAAGGCCGGCTTCAAGGTGCTCGAGCTCGAGTACATACAAAGACAATACGCCAACAGGGGAGAGGGCAAGGTTAGAAGGAGGATCTGGTGCCACGCAAAGTTTCAAAAGGTGAAGGATGAAGTTAGGGATGGGGGCGACAAGGATGACGAATCCTTTGTTATGATCCCGTCGGCCTCGGAGGCTCAGCAACAATCTGCATCGACGGAAGCAATGCCTTTGAAAGTTGACGATTCCGATGAGGAAAAACAGAAATGCGCGTGCATCATCGGATAGACTTGAAGAAATTTGTTTCATGGAAATATAATCGTCCTATTTCTTTAACAAGCCGGAGCACCCCAATCTCCGCGCCCGCCAACTCTCGTTACCACCTTTCTATACAACGTGCTTTCGGGTTCGTCCGCAATATTTGGAGAGAAGGAAACCTTCTGTTGGTCCTTGAAGGGGTGTTTTGGTTTGGGTTGAGGGGTTGGGGATGACTGCAGCGGCATCGAAGAGACGTCGTTCGCTGGTGTTTGTTCATTAATATCTTCCTCCTCAAGCTGTGCGGAGTGGGGTGGGATTAGTTGCTGGCGTTCTGAACAAACAATCTCCGCCTGGTCTCTCACCTCTCCCACCCCACCCTGGTAGCCCCACTCCCTCGCCTTCACTCCGGCCAAATACTCGGCGTGCTCCTTTGCCCTCTTGATGTCCGCGTATACCTCCGAATTCATCTCGAGGGGAACACAGCCCATCAAAGAGTCAGTGCTGGAGATGTAGCCTGTACTGTTCTCAAAGCCAAGAATTTTGGAGAGCGGGCTGCCGCCGGTGCGGATAGTGGCCGTAGGGGCCGGCATTGGGGCTAGGGAAGGGGGAGGCGGTGGCTTGGGAGGCGTGCGGGAAGAGGGCTTGGGAGCAGGCATAGAGGTCTCACCCGAAGTCCTCTTCGTGGGGGCAATGTGTGACGCGATATACTCCCTCTGATTGTTGCAGATTGCCTCAAGGTTCGCGATCTTCATAAGCAAATCTGTGGCAGGAGCGACGCCCTCAACGATTGCCGGGTCTGTCTCGGGTTTATGGGTTGGGCCGCTCAAGCTCCCCATGATCTCTGCGACCTTCTCATTCTCCTGAACTACGAGAGGCGCCTTGGTTGGCAACATCTCCACCCTCTTTTCTAGGTTTGCGAGGGTCGCCTCGTAGTTCTTGAGTGTCTCGCTGATAGAGAGGGCCGAGACTTTGGAGGCGAGGGGGGAAGAGGAAGGGGCGGCGGTTCCATCAATGGCCTGGCTTCGAAGGCTCAGCAGAGTGGCAGCAGCATCAGGGGTGTCAGGGGCACGCGAGGAGGGCATAGAGGTCAACGAAGGCACGGTGTGGGGGGTTGACGTAGGGGCAGGCTTCACGTTTTCCCTGTCAGCCTCCTTAGCAGCAGCAAGGGCGGCAGCCTCCTTTGCCACTGCCTTACTCTTCTTGATGATCCTTGCCTTTTTCTGCGGGGGAGAGTTGGCGGTGGCGAGCGAAGCAAATTGTTGAGAGGCTGCAGGAAGATCCT
>BRYA01000334.1:85607-112295 GCA_030267965.1 Triparma columacea
TGCGTCGCTATGACGTAATGATATCATATGACAAGTACTACCAGGTGAGAACCGTCGGCCAAACGACATTCCCTTGCTTGGCCATAGCGCGCCACGGCTAATTCCAAACGCTCCCCTCCCTCCCCCCTCCCCCCCCCTCCCCCTCCTCCCTCAGACCCCCCGTGTCTGGCTCCTCGGCTACTCCTCCTCAGGTTCCCCCCTTTCCGGTCCCTCCATGTTCGAGGACGTTATGGCCGACTACGTAAACCGCACCGTGACGATCGAGAAGTTCCCCTACACCGGGGAGGTCGTTATCAGCATCCACCCATGCCAGCACGGGAACGTCATGAAGAACATTGTTGAGAACATGAGAGAGGGGGGGGGGGAGGTTAGGGTGGAGAGCTACATGACGGTATTCCTCAAATTCGTTAGCTCGATTATACCGAGGATTAACTACGACTTTACGCAGGGGGTGGAGGCGGGGAAGTGAATGGGGGAGAGGGGGGAGATTTAATTCAACGAGGGCAAAAATGTTGGCAATATGTTTTGACCCAAAAAGAGGCTTCTCCTTTATTACTCGGTAGAATACACAGACCACGCCACACCTCAGTTTCCTCAACCCCACTTACACTTATCCTTAAGCCCCGCAACTCAAACAAACCTCCTCGTCCTCCTCCTGAACTTCACCCTTGGCCATTTTGGCCATGTTAGCTTTGTTGGCAGCTGGAGACATGTCGATTTTGGCCTCATCCTTGCTCTTGACGAGCGCGGCCTGGTCGACTGTGAACTGAATGGCCGCTGCCTTGGGCTGTGTCCTTAGGTAGTACATGCCCGTCTTGAGTCCCTTCTTCCACGCGTAGAAGTGCATGGAGGTTAGCTTCCCGGTCGTGGGGGCGCCCATGTGGACGTTGAAGCTCTGGGACTGGCAGATGTAGGCCCCGCGGTCGGCGGACATGTCGAGGAGGGTTTTCTGACTGATTTCCCAGACGGTCTTGTAGACGGCCTTCATGGAGGAGGGGATGGAGGCGATCTTCTGGACCGATCCTCCGTCGGCGATCATCTGGTTCCTGACCTCGGGGGTCCAGTAGCCTCCGGAGACGAGGTCCCTGAGGAGATACTTGTTGACGACGGCAAACTCTCCGGCGAGGACGCGCCTGTTGTACATGTTGGAGGTGAAGGGCTCGGTGGACTCGTTGTTGCCCATGATCTGGGCGGTGGAGGCGGTGGGCATAGGGGCGACGAGGAGGGAGTTGCGGACGCCGGTGGCGAGGATCTTTTCCTTTAGGCCGGCCCAATCCCAGCGGTCAGAGGGGGTGACGCCCCAGAGGTCAAACTGAAGCTGTCCCTTGCTGATGGGAGATCCGGGGTAAGAGGAGTAGTACCCCTCCTCGACGGCGGACTCCTGGGAGCTCTCGACGGCTCCAAAGTAGATGGTCTCGAAGATATCCTTGTTGAGCTGCTTGGCCTCAGGGCTCTCGAAGGCGAGCCCCATCTTGCAGAAGGCGTCAGCAAGTCCCTGCACACCGATTCCGATGGGCCTGTGGCGCATGTTTGAGTTACGAGCCTCCTCAACGGGGTAGTAGTTAATGTCAATGACGCGGTTCAAGTTCTTGGCAACGACCTTAGTGACCTCGTAAAGCTTCTGGAAGTTGAAGGCGGGCGCAACAGAGGTGTCGGCCCCCTTCTCGGTGTCGTGCCTCCCCCCCTCGACCATGCGGCCGAGGTTGATAGAAGCGAGGTTGCACACAGCCACCTCGTCAGGGGAGGTGTACTCGAGGATCTCAGTGCAGAGGTTGGAGGACTTGATGGTTCCAAGGTTCTGCTGGTTTGACTGCGGCGAGGAGCGCGGGGAAGGGCGGCGTTAGCCTATATATCATCAAAACATTCAACGCTCGCTTTTTCTCACCTTGTTGTTGCAGTGGTCCTTGTAGAGCATGTAGGGGGTTCCGGTCTCGACCTGGGAGTCGAGGATGGCGAACCAGAGCTGCTGGGCCTTGATGGTCTTCCTTCCCTTGCCCTCGGCCTCATACTTGGTGTAGAGCTTGCGGAACTCTTCTCCGTGGCAGGTGGAGAGTCCGGGGCACTCGTTAGGGCACATGAGGGTCCACTCGCCGTTGGCCTGGACACGCTCCATGAAGAGATCGGAGACCCAAAGCGCAAAGAAGAGGTCGCGAGCACGCTCGAGCTCGTTACCGTGGTTCTTCTTGAGGTCGAGGAAGGAGAAAATATCCGCGTGCCAAGGCTCAAGATACATGGCGAAGCTGCGGGGAGGGGGGGAAGGGGGGGGGGGGGCAGAGAGTTAGGAGTGTGTAGCGAGAAGTGGGCAGCACCGCCAGCACCACGACAATTCTTGGCCAACAAAACAAACCATTAACTCACCTTCCCTTGCGCTTCCCTCCGCCCTGATCGACGTAGCGAGCAGTGTCGTTGAAGACGCGAAGCATGGGAACGATGCCGTTGGAAGTGCCGTTGCTTCCGCGAATGTACGAGTCAGTAGCACGAACGTTGTGAATGGCGAGGCCGATTCCACCGGCGTACTTAGAAATGCAAGCGCACTGCTTGAGGGTGTCGTAGATTCCCTCGATGCTGTCATCCTTCATGGTGAGCAGGAAACAGGAGGAGAGCTGGGGCCTGGGGGTTCCAGCGTTGAAGAGCGTTGGGGTGGCGTGGGTGAAATAGCGGTCCGACATGAGGAGGTAGGTCTCCTTGACCTTGGCGAGGTTGTCGCCGTGGATTCCGACGGCAACGCGCATAATCATGTGCTGGGGACGCTCAACAATCTGGTTGTTGATCCTGAAGAGGTAAGAGCGCTCGAGGGTCTTGTATCCAAAGTAGCCGTATGCGAAGTCGCGCTCATGATCGATGAGGTCATCGAAGAAGTCCTTGTTGTTCATGACGATCTCGTAAATGTTCTCGGCGACGAGGGGGGAGTGGATGCCTGTGGAGGGGTGGACGTTCTCCTTCAGCTTGGTCATGACGGCCGAGAAGGACGGCTCGGTGGTCTTGTGCATATTGGAGATGGCAATACGGGCGGCGAGGGCTTCGAAGTCGGGGTGCTGCGTGGCCTGGTAAGCGCACGTCTGGGCGGCAAGCTCATCGAGCTCAGCAGTGGTCACTCCGGGGTACTGCGAAGGGGAAAAGGGTTGCGAGGGCGTTACGAGTTAGATGTTGGGGAAAGGGGAGGCAGGAAGGGTCAGCAGGGGGATAGGGGAGGGTAAGCACACTCACCACTCCAGAGACAACCTTCTGGGCGACAGCAACAGGGTCAACATAGTCTGGGTTCAAGCCGTAACAGAGCTTGGATATCCTGCTGGTGATCTTGTCGAACTTGACTGCGGGGGGGGGTTAGCACGATAGGAATCAAAGAGAACATAAAGAACAGTTCTTACCAGGCACACTCGATCCATCTCTCTTTAAAATCTGCATTGTCTGTGTTTTCGGGTAGTTGAGGGTTAGATATTCTGCGTACACGGATAGTACGGGACTCATTTGGCGAATTACAAGACAATACGAGTTTCTGCACGCGGGAAAGAGAAGAAAAATCACACTGTCTAGCAGAGGGGGAAATCGGCGGCAATCCATTTTACAGCCTTAGCGTGTCTCCAGCCAATTTAAAAGGTACCATGAGGTATAAGAGTATTACAAGAGCAGGAATTAGAGATAGCAGCGTAGCAGCGTACCTTAAGAAAGAGGTAGAAGTTTGCCTCCAACCAAACCATCCCTCCAACCAACCTGGGAAGTGGGCAGAAATTTTTGGGTTGTTCTCATTTTCATGCGACACAACAACATCTTATGTCAAAGTGTACAGAAATTATTAGCTTGGACGGCAATGTAGTCAACGTATCTTCCTTCACGACCGACGAAACTTCTGAACTGGGGTCATTATCAATCGCCTCTACCATTGAACAGGGTAAAGCCAAACGGAGAGAGGAGGGGAAGCGTAGAGCAAAGGAGATAGCGATTGCTAGGAAAAATAAGGAGGAGGAGGCAGACACGAGCACAAAGGACCACAACGGGCACGGAGCTCATAACTCGGTCAAGGCACTGAGGTTCGTGAAGTGGATCTTGTCCACCTTTGACCATCTTCCTCTTTCTGTCGTTGACGTTGCGGCTGGGACGGGGGAGGTTGCCGTGAGGCTGAACTTTTGTCACCAAGTTCCTTCTTGGACTGTTGACGTGAGGGGTCACGAAAATTTGCACTTTGATACGCTCGAGAAGAAAATAATAAAGAAGCTCCCCAAGAAGTGGCAGGAGAAGCTCATCTCTCTCTCCCCCGAGGAGTTGAGAGAACGCGCAGAGTCCAAGATGCCATTTCAGATTATTGAGAGGTTTGACTCACTCTCTCAAGTTGAAAAGAACCCGACCTTGATGTCTGCGATGCGAGGGGCGTCGCTTCTCCTTGGCCTCCACGCAGACGCTAGCACCGAGCCGATAGTTGACTTCGCTATCAAGTACAACAAGGCGTTTGCAGTCGTTCCTTGCTGCGTTTTTCCGAACCTCTTCAAACAGAGAAGGACGGATGAGGGGAGGGAGGTTAGAAGCACGGACGACTTTATACGTTACCTGCAGGTGGTGAGAGGGGGGGGAAGGTGAGGGGCGCGATGGATTCATTGTAGAAGGGCTGCTATTTTGTTTGTCATTTAAGACGCGTCGACAACTTTTCCACTCACCTTTCACTTTTCTCACCTCCCATTTCCCTTTCTACTATTACTTTTATCATCGCAGGTTCGATAAGGAGACCCTTAACTTTCCAGGAAAGGTGAGAGCGAGCAAGAATTAGTAGAGCGTCGCATCCACCCTTGATATGCCGCTAACGCAATCTTCTTTCGCTCATTGCAGAACCAGGTCGTGTTTTGGAAGGGGAAAGAGACGGTGATAGAAAAGATTTTGGGCAAGGTAAAGGACGGAGAATGTGCGATAGTGAAGTGGAAAGGTCAGGGAGGCGATCCTACCTTCCCGGAGCTCGAGGAGGAAACTCGGGGTGTTGGAACCGTTGCGTTCTTCGAAGATGAGGGCGGGAGAGGTGGGGGGATGTTGGAGGAGGCTGTGAAGAGGGTCAAGCAAACCAGGGCAATCGACGTCGGGTTGTTGGTGACGAGGGAGCGGACGGAGTTCGTTCCTGAATGGGTCGATTGGTATGTGTGTGTTGGTGGCGAGAACAGTGAGAGGTTTGCCGACGTCGTTTCAATCAAAGAGTGGGGAGGAGGAAATGGCGAGATTTGGACTGCCAACAAGGCGAAAGGGGGAGGCTGATATATAATTGTTGTTGTTGGTTACAGACTTTTGTTAATTTGTCATTCCCCTTCCAAAAATAGGGACCTAATAATTAAATATGGCAACCTCTCAAGGTGGCGAGCTTTCGACAAAGCCAGGGGCCCCGCTCCCACTGAGTCATATCTCGATAGTGTCACTCTTGGGAGAGGGGTCTTTTGGGGCAGTTTACAAGGCAGAAAATCATCTTGGGACGGACAATTGGATCCCTTCATTGTATTACAGTACCATTGTGGCCGTCAGCAAGGACGGCGATGGAAGGGAGAAGCTGCAACCGAGGGTAGTTGCAGGTAAGTGGGCGCATTGACAAAATACTTCCAACACCCTCTCCAATCAACCCCAAAATCACCTCCCCCCCTTTCGGTGTTCTGTGACCATAGTGGGAAAAGTATTGAAATAAGGTCTTACGATACTCCGCTCACACACTAACACACACACATACGCAAACACCACTCTCCCTCCCCACCTTCACAGTCAAGGTGATCCAAGGCTCCACGTCCAAGGAAGAGACCGATAAGGTTATGCACGAGGTTCAGATCCTCTCCACCTGCCGGACACCGTTCATTGTTTCCTTCTTTGACTGCTTCCTCAGAGGCAATGAAATGTGGATCGTCATGGAGTACTGCGAGGGTGGTTCAATGTCCGATATGCTCGAAACCTTGGGTGGCGGTGGTGTTAGGGAGGACGAAATCAGAGCTATTATTAGCAGCGCCATCTTGGGTCTTCAGTATTTGCACAATACGACCCGAACTGTCCATCGTGACATCAAGTGCGGGAACATTTTGGTTTCTTCCCTGGGCCATGTGAAGCTCGCCGACTTTGGCGTTTCCGGGAGCATCGGTGGGACGCTGAACAAGAGGAGGACGGTCGTGGGTTCCCCCTTCTGGATGGCTCCTGAGGTGATTCGAGAGTCCAGCTATGACGGCAAGGCAGACGTTTGGTCCCTCGGCATCACCCTCATCGAGCTCGCAGAGGCCGCCCCTCCGCACGCGAATCTCCACCCGCTCAGGGCAATCTTCATGATTCCCCAGCGCCCCGCCCCCACGCTCGCCGATCCTGACAAGTGGAGTGTCGAGATGCTGGATTTCGTCCGCTTCTGCCTCTGCAAAAATGTTCGCCAGAGACCCGACTCGTCACAGTTGATATCCCACGCGTTTGTACGTCCAGATGTTCGCGCACTGAGGCTCCTCCACGCCGAGGGGAGCAAGGACGGCCTCAAGGCAATGAGGGGTTTGATGGAGAGGGTGCGCAAAGGCAGTATCAGCAGGGGGAGCAAAGACGTAGACGCCCTCGGGAGCAAGGGGAAGCGTGAATTCCTCAAGAACCTCAATACTGACAGCCATATGACCCCAAACGATTCCACCTTCGCTCACGAGCCGACTGGAGGAGGCGGGGAGGGGGTTGCCTCATCTGCCGACGACGCCTTGAAGGAGGCGAGGCAGTGGTTCGTCGACAACGAGGAGGAGAATGCCGAGGGGAGCTCGTCAGGATTCGGGACGATGGAAGTCTTTTCGCAGGAGGGCGACGCTAACAAGGAGAAGGAGAAGGACAGGAGGGCTGAGAAGAAAGCTGAGACCGTCGACGACAATAACGCCGTGACAACGACTCCGTTGACGGAAAAGAGGGGGAGTAAAGCAAACAGAGCGTTTGTCAGCGCCAAGGAAGACGAGAAAAAGTCACCGAGGAAGGAAAACGGCGACGGTTGGGTCAAGAGAGGCGTTCGGGAGATCAAGAGAAAAATTATCCCCTCAGAAGGGCCTTCCGGCACCCAAGCAGCGCAGCCTCCCACGACGAACGGGGTTTCAAATCTCCCGAAAGAATTCAACTTCGTACTCTCCACGTTCGAATCCACCCATCCCATGCCCAAGGACCTGGCGTCGGATAAGGTTCTCAAGAGACAAATGGCAATGTTGAAGGAGAGGCTGGAGAAGGAAATAATGGAGACTAAGGTCGGGTACGAGGTGAGGATGGGAGGTGGAAAGGAGGAGGAAACAATGACGAACACTATGTGGACACAGTGCATTGCAAACACTGACACTAACCCCTAACGGTCCTTAGCTCGCCAAGAAGCAGCTCGTCGTCGAGGCGCAGTTGCGGAATTCGCTTCCCTTTGACGCAACGGAGCTCATGAAGCAGGCGAGCTTGAAGAATCCTAACAATTCCTTCTAAAAAATAGTCAGTTGAGCTGGACATGAAAGCACCGCCCTTTTTTAACTTTGTGAGCGTTGCGCTTACACATTATCTGGAACCCGAACGTCTAGGCCCACATACCGTGTGTCACCTGCCTCTCCCTCCTCCGTTTCTTTCGTTCCTTCCATGATTGCGTTGGCGTTATTCTTCTTTATCAACATGTTCATCTCATCCCTCATAGAGTTCTTCTCCATCTCATCCTCATCGATATTCCAAAGCGTTACAATCAAGAATATGTCGAAGCAGATTGCGGCAGCACAGAGGAACCAGCCTCCCGTGAGAATTTTCCCAGTGATAACCAAGCAATTGTCGTCTGTGTCCTCGGTGAGGGTTTGGCAAACCGAGATCGAATCGTCAAAGATCCACTGGGTCACAAAGCAACGGGGTGTGTTAGAAAGTGTTGCTTATAAAACGACAATTTCGTGCCGCCCCCCCCCTCTTTTCCCCATCCTCACCTTGCTGATCATACTGACTTCAGGGGCAACAAAGAAGATCGCAATGATGACTGCGTCCAGCATAGAAAATGTAAATGCCCATCTTGTCATACGAACGATACCAGGCGATGACTTCTTTATCCTTATGAGGACCGCACCAACAACTGCAACGATGGGACAGATAATATTATTAAAGTAGAAACTAGTTATGTTGAGCCCTCCATAAAAAGCACTAGGAGTGTCTGCCACGAGGTTGTTACCAAAAGTGAGCATCTTCACTCTAACTGTCGTGACGTCGTCCTTCAGGTGTCTTGCTCCCACCCCAGTGTAGTTGAACTCGACGGCATCCATGGTAAAGGCGGGGATGATGAAGAGCACCATGAGAACCAACACGGACGGCTGGAGAGTGGAAACTATTCCAGCCGTGCGGGCAGCGGCAGAAGAACGGTTGGGATTGGAGGCTAGGGATGCCATGCGCGTGTACGACACGGGGCTCTGAGAAGAGTGGCTGGACGCATGGGAAGAGGTTCTCTTACTGGGGTTGTGGAGGAAACTGCTCCTCCACTTCTTCTGCAAGGCGTTAGAATGCACATCCCTCAACAATGCCGTAGCAAAGCACGCAGCGAGGGTCGCAAGCAGGCAGAACTCGGTTCCCATGAGAGTGTCGGTAATGGCTTCTGCGTCCATTTCTCTGCGAACATCTTCGACGACGAAAGTAATCGTTACTGCAGTAAGCAGGGTGCACCCGACATTACTGCGACGATCAAAACGAGCGGGGAGGAAGGGGTTGAGATAGTGGGTTCGGGTGGTCGGAACGAAAAGTGCACTCAGGGCAGGGCTGTGGTGCATAATATCAGTGACTCGCCCCCAGTTTCAGCAAGTCTGTTCTCACCTCGCAATCATGGTCAACTTGCCGCACGTTTCCAGTACCATCAGGGAGACGCGGGGGGATGGTATGAGGAAGGAGAAACGGGAAGTGGAGGGTGTGTGGAGGTGGAGAGTGGGGGCTGGCGGGTGGAGGGCTGCGCAACAAGCGAATGGTAGGTAAAGTGTAAGTTCAGTGCGACAGTAGTAACCTAAAAATGTCATGCACTGAATCTACACGATAAATATTTTTTGATAATAATCTCACCTCTGAACGACAGGAACCCCATCGATGCCATCTTCATTAGTGGCTGACCAACCCCAGTCATGACGAGGAGGACGGCCAGAGGCATCGCACCGGAGTCGTGAAAGTTCTTAACGTTCAACCAGAAATCAGAAGGCTGCGATGAGCGACAGCGAAATGGGTTAAGTAAGAAATAGGGTAAAATACCAAGGCGATCAGAAAGAAAGGAGGCGCATCTTAAAGAGAGATACGGGTACGTGCACCTTCCTTCGCCATCGTCAACTCTGTTAAAACGTCGCTTCGCTTTGCTCCTCGCTCTGCCTTACATAAAGGGTCTCATCACCAGGATGAACAAAGGACCCCTCCTCCTCAATAAAGTGCACTATCGTCTTACTCCAGTCAGTGGAAAGGGACGCTACCGCCAACCCGGCATGAACCACCTGGAAAAACAACGAAACGATGAGCAAAGGTGAAACAGTTCGTGCAAGCCCAGAGGCGGGCAGCCAATGGAAAGTGAGAGAGGAGGAGGAAGTCGAGCGCTCATTACACAGTGGTATCAAGGGCTCCAAAGGGATCGTAGCTTTCGGCAAAAGAGGCTCAGCATGGTCTTGCTCCTGGGCCTCCATTTTGCCAAAGAAAAGAGACCGATGAGGGGAAAACTGAGATTTTATTTTTTGGGAGATACCTTTACGAAGGCTTCCGATGTCAGTTTATGGCTTGATATATACGAGGTAGACGGGTGGTAGAATTGATTTACTATAATAGCCTTGATCCAAAGGCTTCACTTTTGTGGGCAAGACTTTAGGGCTGAGAGTGGGACCAAAATCCGGTGCAGCTTTTCAACCCAGCCCATGAAGACATGGCTAACATTGTTATTTCTGGCGACGGCCGGAGCTAGTAAGGCCATCTTGCTACCTGATCCCGAGAGGATGCCCGAATTTTCGGAAGAGCCGCTAAAATTGGACATGGACATGCGAGACCATGGTGGAAAACCTCCTTCTTCTGCAACAGTTTCCCCAACCCGCGCCAATTTTCATCGCATGACGACGGCTTCGTCCCTGGCGTCCAATGATTACGAGAAGATAGCTCTAGGCATTGCGATTGGGGCAAATTCGGACATCCTTCAACACCTCTCCTCAGGTTCTGCACTCTCCCCATCTGTTTGCTCAGGCAGGCTCGAGGCCTTACGCTCGTTGGTTGACGCCGGAATGTACAAGGACGCCCTTTTCGTCAGTGCGGCACTAACATCTGAGGATAGGGCCGAGTTGGATGATTCCTGCGAGTTGGAGGAGGTGAGTTTTAGTGAGAGCAAGGGAGAGTAGGAGAGCAGATGCAGTTGAGAGCTGACGACAGCATCCCTGAATGGAGGGCTAAGCATCCCTGAATGGAGGGCTAGGCATCCCTGAATGGAGGGCTAAGCATCCCTGAATGGAGGGCTAAGTATCCCTGAATGGAGGGCTAACCCCTCCTCTCTCCAACCTCGACCTGCAGTTCTACGATGGCCTGGGCTCCCTAAAAGTTCGTGTCTCAATGATGAAGCCAAAGCCCTCATCTGTGATTAACTCATACTTGACCCTGCCCTCCCGATCTTCTCCCCTCACCATGCTATCCTATGGGGAGAGAAGCTTTCCCACGTCTCACGATGACATTCCCATCCACGGCTTTATTCTCGGCGACAAATTTGTCGCTCACGACTCTGCCGTGCGCTGCCTCTCCAAGAGAGAGAAAGAACAGCTCTCTGCCGACGCCAATTCCTGGCTATGCCACACAGGATTCTCTCTCAAGAAGTACGACTCCAAGGAGCTCGCCGAAGAGGCCGCTCTTGCCGAGCTCATTGAGAGTATGTCGAGGGGGAGTGTTGAGGAGTACATAATTGGAGCAGACGGAGAAAGGAAGCTCCAGAAGTTTGGTCCCCACGGTGAGAGCTACGCCCTAGGACCTAAGAAGCACATCGTCATCGTGGCGTGTCTTGAAGATGAGAACGACGCCGCTTTCTGCAACCAAGGCTTTGACGACGTTTTCGAGACGGGTAACAAGTGGGCAGCAATGAGGGACGACCCCGTGGCCAATCCTGACGGCCGAAGCGCCTTCGAGCTTCACGTCATTGAAACCATGAACAATGTCAGCCACTTTTACGAGATGCAGACCTTCGGTCAAATGACGATTGAACACCACTTCGTTCCCCAATTGTTTACTTTGACCGGGGCCGAGCACGGAGCCACCAGACAGACGTGCATCGACGCTGACATTCTCGGCACAGGTTTGCCTGCGGTGATAGATCTACTCTCACTCGACCCAGATTCGTATGGTATCCCTGAAGATTTCCATGAGTCTGATAACGCCATCATTATTGTCCCAAACTGCCTGGAAAACAGCCGCAGCGGCTGGGGTGGCATTGCGTGGATTGGAATGCCGGGAGCTGCCCTCAGGTGGAAAGGTGACTACTGGGGTGATCCCGAAGCCGTTGCGAGGGACGCTGCCACTTGGGCTCACGAAGTTGGCCACAACATCGGGTGCTACCACGACTCCTTTGGCGCTGTCGAGTACGGCAGCCCTTTCTCCGTCATGGGACACGGTGGGATCCCGGAGGCTCATTTCATGGGAGCAGGAAAAGCCATCTTCGAGTGGATGGAGAAGGCGCAGCCTGGCTCCGAGGTCACAATCGGGAGTGTAGAGAACGAGCGCTGTCTTCACAACACTCAGTGCCAGGTGCTCGAGCTTGGAGCCAAGATGGAAATCAATCTCCAGCCGATCGACTCTAGTCACCTAGCCGGCGATGGGACTCCAGCGCTCATCAGGATTCCGACTGATCAAGCCAACCACTACTACTTTCTCGAATGGAGGAATGCATACGCCCATGGCCCAAACAACCTCATGCTCGAGCCCGGCCTCCTTATATATTTTGCCACAACGTACGCGCGCTCATCTGGGGATGTGGGATACGATGGAGATGGCCTGGGCAGGCCAAGTGGGACAGGATCTCTTGGTCCTACCAATGTCGTCCACGTTTTCGATTCTTCGTCTCCCGCCGAATGGAGTTACGATGCTGACGCTGCACCTGGTAGTTTCTACGACACGCTCATCGACGCAACGCTGCCTGAAGGCCAGACGTACGTGCTAGACTTGGACGAGGTGGGGCTTATCATCACCGTCAAGGAAATTGGGGAACGCATGAAGTTGGAGCTGGAATTCACGGAAAGGGGATCATCTAAACACGTCGAGTCCTCTCCAGTTCCACCCACGGAGCTATTTTGTGGTGTGGAGTCAAACATCACGCCCGGTCTCAACTTGATTACGCTTGACGCTTCCACTGGGAACGAGGAGCTGCAAATTTCGATCAGCGATTCATTCACCTGCGAGGAGGCCGACATGGCCGACGGCGTTGATTTCTTTGTCTACACCGAATACCCCATTCACATATTCCCCCCCTACGAGTCCAACAAGGCTGTCGATGCTGTCGCCATTGCTCACTTTGAATGCCCTTCAAATGATGCGGGTGGCGAAGCTCTCGACTTAAGCAGCTACTGTGAAAACGAGGGAATTTGTTTGGTCACAGGATATAGCAACATTGACGCTTGTGATTTTTTCGAGGCCCCATCTGACGATCCAGAACCCCAGTCTTACAAAGCGAGCAACGGTGCGGTAATCTGTTACAGGTTGAATGGCGGCGTGGGAGAATGGGTCATTGGAACAAGCTGCTGGAGCACTTTTTCCATGACCACAAAGGCGTGCGAGTGGACATGGGAGAACCACGGAGGGGCAGGTAACATGCCTCAGGTCCTTGCGGACTGCTTTGAGGCAGTCACGGGAAAATGCAACAACCTCCCCGGACCCACTTTGGACGCTTGCGGAGTTAATGGTATGTGCGTGGACATCGGTCACTCAGGGTTTGACGCCTGTGACTATTTTGTGGTCGAACCCGACAGCTGGGCCAAGGGATCAGCCATGTTCTATTCAGAAGCTCAGGACGTAGTCATCAGGTACATAGGGTATAGGAATGGCGTAGGAAGTAATGTCTGGGACCTTGGAGTCATGGACGGCGGGTACTACTTACGGTACGATTGTGGAGTCACGTGGAGCGAGACAACCTCATTGGCTGATCTCTTTAATACCTGCTTCCTACCGAACATACAGTCAGGGATCGGCACGTCAGGGATCGGCGGCGTCTCCTTCCCCAACGCAGTTGGTGCGACCTGCAATGTGGGGGGCACTCTAAAGGTAACGCTCGGCGACAAGCAAACCTACGAGGAGCTAGTGTGGGACCATATGAGCAAGGAGATCTTCATTTACGCAGACAAGAATCCCACGGTACCCGTGCAGGTGAACTGCAACAATCCCGAGAGAATTTGTACGGCAGGGGAAATTTACGACGAAACTTCGAATGCGTGCAGGGGCTGCAACATGGGTTTTGAGCTCATCAAGGGCGAAGGAAAGTGCAGGAGCTGGGGATCTTTCAGCCACGAGGAGTGCTGCGAGCTAGTTGAGGAGGAGTGTGAGTTCGGGCAGGTGTGGGAACCGGGGTCTATGATGTGCACCGAAATCTGCGGGTCTGATGAGAAGTACGTGGGGGTCGAGGCCGTCAGGAGGAACGCGTGCAACCAGATTGCAATGGACTTTGCTCCCTTCTGCTACACCCCGGGATCTTGCGCAGGAGAATTCACGCTCATCATGAACAGGTTCGAGGAGAACCTCATGACCGACACATATTTTGCCTTCAATGGAACCCATTTAGGGGCCGATTACACCTTTGACTGCTTTGCTGGTTCTTTTGGGGAGGACATGTGCGCCATGTGGAGTGATTACACCTGGATCTTCGGGTTCTCGCACTACACTGAATGCTATGACTACAGAGGTTTGAGGAGTGTGTCAGAGGGGTGCTACGGACCGGATAGCACCATTACGGACATGGTGTACAACATAAACATGGGAAATTCGCAGTACAGGAACTGGCAGCCTTCGTCTACGAGCTCCACTTGGTGCGTGGACGACGAACTATTCGGGTACGAAATCTTTGGGTTGGACAAACGTGAGGTCAGCCTTACGTGGCAGGAAGAGGGGATATTTACCGTCAGGGGAACTGGAGGATACTGCATACCCAAGGGGGAGGACGTTGAGGCGAAGATCCTTTTCGAGGTCACGCCCACGGGGTCAGGAAGTGGCGTGGATCTGGTGGCGAATGGGGACGTTGACTTGAAGGTCATGGCGTCGAACGGAGAAGGTAGGGTCTTGGGACCGTGGAGCAACGGTGCGACGGAAGGGACTGTCTATGGGGCCAGTCACACTTTCGCCCCCACTTCAGCCCCCACTTCAGCCCCCACTTCAGCCCCCACTTCAGCCCCCACTTCAGCCCCCACTTCAGCCCCCACTTCAGCCCCCACTTCAGCCCCCACTTTAGCCCCCACTTCAGCCCCCCCTTCAGCCCCCACTTCAGCCCCCACTTCAGCCCCCACTTCAGCCCCCAGCTTTTCGGAGGACAAGTACGAGAACGACTGCAACGTCGACGCTGACTGTGAGGAGGGATTATTCTGCGAGATCAATGTCTTCGAAGGCGGGGAGGGGACTAGGAGGTTGATGAAGGACTTGGTGGTCGACAAATTCAAGTACAAGGGGGAGCCCATTTTTGTTGACAAGAATGGAGTGAAGAGGGCGGACTTCAGGAACAGTGAATGGTCTGGACCTGCGGTGATCACCATCAACGGGATGGAGGTGACTGTCAGCGTCAACTACAAGAGTGGTCATGTGGTTGACTACGAAAATGGCGCCAAAGTCATCGACGGGATTAAGTTCGATAAGGTCAAGAGGGCGGTAATTAAAGGGAAGGTGGGGGAGGGGGGGTTGAGGGGGAAGAAGGGGACTGAGAAAAAAAGGAGAAGACTTTTCGGCGGAAGCTGGAAAGGGAAGTGCATAAATATTTAAAGTGGAATGGGGGGAAGGGGAGTACAAAGGGAAGTTGTTGTTTGTTTATAACCAAAATGGTTTGTTTAACCCGTTATAAGTGTCGGAGGGTTATATACGGAAGGGTCAACGAATGTGACGTGGGCAAGTTCTCACTTTTGCGCAATTTACTTCTTCTTCTTGGGAGCAGCCTTCTTCTTGGGAGCAGCCTTCTTGGGAGCAGCCTTCTTCTTGGGAGCAGCCTTCTTGGGGGCGGCCTTCTTGGGAGCAGCCTTCTTGGGAGCAGCCTTCTTAGGGGCGGCCTTCTTAGGGGCAGCCTTCTTAGGGGCAGCCTTCTTAGGGGCAGCCTTCTTAGGGGCGGCCTTCTTAGGGGCAGCCTTCTTAGGGGCGGCCTTCTTAGGGGCGGCCTTCTTAGGGGCGGCCTTCTTAGGAGCAGCCTTCTTAGGGGCAGCCTTCTTAGGGGCGGCCTTCTTAGGGGCGGCCTTCTTCTTAGGCGCCTGCGCCTTCTTCTTGGGAGCAGCCTTCTTCTTGGGAGCAGCCTTCTTGGGAGCAGCCTTCTTAGGGGCGGCCTTCTTGGGGGCGGCCTTCTTAGGGGCGGCCTTCTTGGGGGCAGCCTTCTTAGGGGCAGCCTTCTTAGGGGCAGCCTTCTTAGGGGCGGCCTTCTTAGGGGCGGCCTTCTTAGGGGCGGCCTTCTTGGGAGCGGCCTTCTTCTTAGGCGCCTGCGCCTTCTTCTTGGGAGCAGCCTTCTTCTTGGGAGCAGCCTTCTTAGGGGCGGCCTTCTTGGGGGCGGCCTTCTTTGGGGCGGCCTTCTTTGGGGCGGCCTTCTTTGGGGCGGCCTTCTTGGGAGCAGCCTTCTTGGGAGCGGCCTTCTTGGGAGTGTTAGTGTTCTTTTTGGTCAAGCTCTTGACAGTGACCATCTCGACAACATAAGCCCCACTTTTTTCAACCGCCACAACTTCGCCTATCGCGGTCTTCTTGTTAGGAAGCTTAAAAGTGGTGTAGTCTCCTACCTTCTTTGGGGCGGCCTTCTTGGGGGCGGCCTTCTTGGGAGCAGCCTTAGTTTTCTTGGCAGACGCTTTGGAGGCTTTCGCAGGGGAAGCTTTTTTGGGCGAAGAAGAGGACTTCGCCTTGGATTTGGTGGATGTTCGAGCTTTGGCCATGTTTATAATTCGGATGTGATGTGTTTATATTTTGCGACGCCGTTTAAAGGGGGCAAAAATGTTTTGATTTCCCCCCCAAAACTCGATCTGTTGTCAACTGCAGTGTGCTGTAACTGGAGACGAAAAATGACTGACATACATTTATTTGGGTTAGGCTTTTGAGATTCGCCTCCCACCCAGCAACTGAAAACCGTACAAAACGAAATGCGAAGCCCTTTTGACTGACAACGCCAATAGAGGCCACGTTCCTGGTATTTAATAACAGTGTAATAATAGTGTGTACTTCTGTGTATCACCGAAAAGAGATGGCCTTTATCTTATCTTGTCCACTGCGAAGGGTTGACAGGGGGCCTGACCTCAACCTCAACATCCCCGTAAACGAACGTCACGCAGCTCAGCCTGTAGCTCTCCGCATTCTCTCTCAGGGCAGCCGCCTCGTCCAATGACTTCCTGTTGCAGTTGTGTGAGTTTGAGGGGACGTTGACGATGCAGGTGCCGCAGAGCTGCTTGCCCTTGCAGTTGGTGTAACGGGCGATTGACTGATAGGGGTTTATGCCGTTCTAAGGTGCGCGCGAGCGGGGGGGGGGATGGTCAGCGAAAAAATTGGAGGAGAACGAAGGGAAGACTCACTCACCTCAATCAGTATGTCCCTCAGGCTCCTCCCAGTCTTGACCTCGATTTCCCTCGTACGCCCTTCCTCCTTGACCCTGACCACCGCAGTCTCCGGGGTTTTCTCCTTCATCAGTGACTTGTCGTCACCCCTGAAGAATGTGATGAGCACCCCCCCTTTTTGCTCCTCCTTCTCCTCATCCCCTTTGATGTTGTTATTGAGGAGTGCGTTGTTAATTAAGTTCATAACTTGATCGAAGGACATATCGATGGTGTTGATAATGTTGTTGTTGTCAGTGTTGTTGTTGTCAGTGTTGTTGTTGTCCGAGTTGTTGGTGTCAGGGTTGTTGGAGTCAGGGTTGTTGGCATCAATTTCGTTTGCGTCAATTTTAGCATCAGCCACACCATCAACCACAGCATCAACCACAGCATCAACAACAGCATCAACCATAGCATCACCTATCCCTATAATGACATCACCAACCTGTACAGAATCCCGTAAAGGTGAATATTCTTCAATTGATGATATAAACACATTACGGAAAGATAAATCAGTTGAATATCCAAGTCCTGTTGATTGTATACCTTTATTGATGAGTACAGTGAATGTATTGGAAGGAGGAGCTGTAGAAGGATTAGAAGGAGGAGCTGTGGAAGAAGGAGGCGAGGATGATTTACTATTTTGGCTACTCTTTCTTCTTGAGAATAAGTCACCGTATAATGATGTTCGCATACGGATAGATTGAGGAACTATAAAGGTCTGCGTGTTAGGAACAAATGACGATAATAACGTTATCATGAGGAGTAAACATCTCATTTCAGCAAGAAAATCTGACTGCCCAAATCTGGACCAAACCCAAACACCAAATTGCAACAACTTTCATAGTGGAACAAACTATTATCACACACACCATTTTTACCCCCTCTCCTCTCCTCCCCCCTTCCCACCCCTCCCCCTTTAGAAATCTAAATCATCCAGCATTAAGCTCTCCGCGTTCTTGCTGATAAAGTCCCTCCTCGGTCCCACTTGGTCCCCCATGAGCACGTTAAATACCTGATCTGCCTTCGCGCAGTCATCCACCTTGACCTGCATCAGCGTCCTAACATCTGGGTTCATAGTCGTGTCCCACAGCTGCTGCGGCATCATCTCCCCCAGCCCCTTGAACCTCTGCAGCGTCGCCCTCCCTGCGGCTTCCTCGCCCAGCGACTCCAGAAAAGCCTCCTTCGCCGCCTCGTCGTACACGTACTCCGACTTCCTGCCGCTGGTGATCTTGTACAGAGGGGGGCAGGCAACGTAGACGTAGCCGTTCTCAATCAGCTCCCTCTGGTATCTGTAGAAGAACGTCAGCAGGAGCACCCTGATGTGCGCCCCGTCCACGTCAGCGTCAGTCATTATTATCACCTTGTGGTACCTCAACGACTTCAGGTCGAATTCGGACCCCTTTATCCCCAGCCCCAGCGCGCTTATCAGGGACTGCAGCTCCGAGTTCTGGTATATCTTCTCCGCGGCCGCCCTCTCGATGTTGAGGATCTTGCCCCTCAACGGCAGGATGGCCTGCGTGTTCCTGTCCCTCCCCTGCTTGGCGCTCCCAGCTGCCGAGTCCCCCTCGACGATGAAAATCTCCCCCTGCGCCGGATCCTTGGTGGCGCAGTCCGCCAGCTTACCCGGGAGAATCGTGGTCGTAAGGAGGCTCTTCCTCCTGACCATGTCCCTCGCCGCCCTCGCCGCGACAGCAGCCTGCTGGGCTGCCGAAGCCTTCTCCACGATCTTGCTGAGGATATCTGGCCGCCACTCGAACAGTTTCGTCAGCTCCGACGCCAGAACCTGCTCCATAGCCGGCCTGACCTCGGGGTTCCCCAGCCGGCCCTTGGTCTGGCCCTCAAACTCAGGCTCTTGCACCTTGACCGACACAATAGCCGTGAGGCCCTCCCTAACAAACTCGCCAGGCAGGTTGGAGTCGCTCTCCTTGAGCTTTCCCGCCCTCTTGGCGCACTGGTTGACAGTCCTTGTGAGGCAGTTTTTCAGCCCATCCACGTGGCTTCCGCCGTCCTTGGTCCTAATGTTGTTGCAGAAGCTCAAGATGCTCTCTGTGTACATGTCGCTGGACCACCTGAGCGCACAGCTCACGTGGACGGGGGCCCCCGAGTCGTCGGAGTAGCCCTCAAACATCAGGGAGGTCCCGTCAGGGGAGATCATGTAGTCCACCTTGGCGGAGTTTGCAATGTCCGCCTTCTTGACCCTCTTGTTGGAGTCTCCTGGTGTGAGGAGGGGCAGCTTCGATTGAGTCAGGAGGCCCACGTACGACGCCAGCCCGCCGGAATGGTAGAACACTCTCTCGGGGACTCCCCCTGGACGCCGGTCACGGAGGACGAGTTTGAGGTTCTTGTTCAGGTATGCCAGCTCGTCCAATCTAGGAGAAGGGCGAGGGGGGGGAGGTTTAGAGGGAGGGAGAAGCCAAGAACACTGCATCTTCCGCAACCCGCTTTGCTCGCCGCCGCCACCACCGCCGTCTCTCCCCCCCCCACCGCACTCACCTCCCTTCGAGCCTGGAGGCCTGGAATTCCACGCATGGCATCCCGTCCTCCCCCTTGAAAACGAGCGCGTCCGGCTTAAAAGTGACGGTCGTACCCTTTGCGAAGTCCTCGTCCAGCAGGCTATCTACCTGGACGGTCTCCAGCTCGGTGGACGGCACCCCGCGGTCGAACTTCATCTGCTGCACGATCCCGTCGCGACGGACACGGACCGTCACCCACTCAGAGAGCGCATTCACGACGGAGACGCCAACGCCGTGCAGGCCGCCCGACACCTTGTAGCCCGAAGCGTCGCCCCCGAACTTTCCGCCCGCGTGAAGGACGGTCATCACGGTTTCTAATGCTGACTTCCCAGTGACGCTGTGGAGGTCTGTGGGGATCCCACGGCCGTCATCTGAGACGGTTAGGGAGTTGTCCTCGTTTATAGTGAGGATGGCCTGGGTGGCGTGACCCGCCATTACCTCGTCTATGGAGTTGTCCACGACCTCCCAGACCAAGTGGTGGAGGCCGGCTATGCCAGTGGAACCAATGTACTGTGTGGGGGGTGGTTGGAGTGGTTAGAGAAGGAAGAAGATCGATAGAAGGTAAGAAGTCATCTCATAGGCAATGGTACAACACATAAGGGTGCCAGCGGTAACACTCCACCGACGCAATCACAAAGTTGCCTCAATGTCCCGCCAAAGTCCTGGCTGTAGTGCAGGTGAAGTACAACTTAAAGCGGCCAATCTCCCCAAAGGTGCGATTATTGCGCTAACAAGGACCACACGTACCATCCCAGGCCTCTTTCTAACGGGATCAAGTCCCTCAAGTACTGTAATCTGATCTGCACCATAGCTACTCGATGAGGATTGTGATATTCTTGTTGATTGAGATCGCGTAGATTTGACTAAAGAAACATCAGAGGGAAAGAACATGAAGGCTGACGCATTTGATAGCAGAAATAATGCCGTGTAATGCAGAAAGTTCATCTGCAATTTGTGTCAAATAAAATACCACAAAATCATGTCAGAACTTGCTTCTTCAAAAGACGACTTGTCAGCGGACGACCGCCTCAAGTACCTCAAGGATCGAGGAGTTGAAGTAGAGACGGTTGAGGACAGGAAAAACGCCAAAACTTCTGATAACAGGCTCATTTCCCAGCTCGCCTCCACGGAGATCTCGGAAAAAGGGTCAAATTCTCAAGCTCGCGATGGCACTGTAGAGTTTGCATTCATCCCTCAGGACACTTCGAAGCCTATTAGAAAGGTTTACCTGCCTGTTGATCTCGCTTCGAAACCAGGGGATCAGCTTCCCTCCTTTGTTAAGTCCTTCTTTGCCGATGGCGTGAGTATCGACTCCAACCTGCTGGGAGATCAGGCCACGAAGCAGTTTGCGTCGGGGCAGCTCAAGGGAATGGACCAGAGCGTGATAACAGCGTCCTCCATGAACAAGGTCGCCGCTGCCGGGAGCGTGGAGACGTTCCCCCTTGTCCACCCCAGTGACACCAACGGCTTCAACGGCGTTTACATTTACCTAGACGAGGTGGGCATGCTTAAGAAGCTGCCAAACAATAGCAGGGCCACGGGAATTGCCTCCAATTGTGGCTACCACCCCCCCCCCAACTTCTACGGCGACGTGTTTGTGGGGAGGGTCTGCACCAAGCCTACAATGAAGAACGTGCCGTTCGAGGTCGGGAAGGACACGGCTGGGGGGGCGGAGTGGATGTTGAAGGCGGTGGGGGAGAACCTCTCTTGGCAGCAGGAGATGAACAGAGTGACAAACAGGGGGGGCGAGACTCAGCCTAGCAACGACGGGGAGGATGGCAAGAGCAAGGTCGAGAAGGGCTACGAGTGGACCCAGGACGGGGAAGAGGTTGAGGTTGTTGTGGACAGTTGTCCGGACAAGAAGCTCGTCAAGTGCTCCTTCAGGAACGACAGTCTCAAGGTCGTCTATGGGGGGGAGGAAAAGGTAAATTTGAAACTTTACGCCAAGGTCGACGTGGATGGATGCACCTGGACCATTAGCGGGGGCAAGCTCGTCATCACGATGGAAAAGCTCGAACCCTCCAGCTGGGTTAGAATCGTGCAGTGACATTATCACAACTCGATAAAAAAGATAAAAAGACGTCTTACGGAAAGAAAACTTGTAAATGCTTTGATTGTTAATTGAACAGAAATGCGCGATTGTAATTGGGATGGGCACAACGATTTTCAGACTCGTGACCAGGGTGATATGGGGTAACAAGGGATGGGAGGGTAAGTTATGCAAATATGACTCAGCGTTTTTCCAAGTTATAGTTTCTTCGAATATAGGGAGGAAGACGACAGTGCTAAGGGCGAGTGGATGCTACGCATTTGCTTGTTGTTGTTGTTTGGTTGGTGTTGTGAGGAGGCCAAATTTTGTTGCCTTGACTAAAATTGCGCTGTGAGGAGATAGTATCGACCATTAGCGTGTAAAGCTACTAACAACTCAGAATACAACAAACTTAACACAAAATAATTGACGAAACGCGGTGACAAGGAGGGATTTAAAAACTAGGACATCTCGAGGCGGCCTTGTCGCAACTTCTTTGGACCGTTGGAGGAGTGGGGCTACGGGACGTTTGGTGAAGAGGTAAGCTGGGAGGGCGGGTGACCGGGGGAGGGGGGAGAGAGTGGGGGAAGTCGCGAGGGGAAAGGAGGAAGGAGGGAGGAAGGTCCCTCGGTGCTTAACGAGGTGATTTCGGTGTCTTCGGTGCACGATTATTTATAGGAAATGAGAAAATGGACAAGCAAAATGCAAAGAATCTCTGTTTTGGAAAATATAAATACGCTCACTTTACGAACATGTCAACTTACGATATCTTCACTCACACCAAAAAAACACTGCTCCGCCACCTTTTTTACGCACGTCGATCGTGAACGCATGATTTTCAGCACCCCATCAAGATCGTCATGGAGGGTGAGGTTGAAGCAGATGCGGGAGTCGTGAATGACGCCGGCGAGACCAACTATGCCTCCGAGCCCCCCTCAGGCCCCAATCACACCCCCTCCGCGATACACGGTCCCATAGATATCGATTATACAGCTCTTGGCCCCGAACAAGTCAAACTTGTCAAGCTTCTGGATGACCGAGGAGCCGTTGAAGGCCTCATAGACAACTCTACCGGTGTTGATAGGAAGGTTATGCGCCGAGGAGCTATTGAAGGCCTCATAGACATGTCTACCGGCGTCGACGTGAAGGTTATAGAGCTCGCTGGTTTCTTCCACGACGAACGCGACAAGATCATTGACTTTCTCCTCACCGATTGTGAGCAGGGCAAGTTCCGAAGGAAGACCCTCCAGGAGTATGACGAAAAGGAAGGAGTCATTCACAGACTCGTCTACTGGCAGCACTACGGCAGCGGGAATAAGTTTGTCGAATTTCTCCTCGACGTCAGCGTCGTCTCCCCCGACGAATTGACGAGCATTATGGAGTTGACACCCCTTGATGAGGACAAACTTTCTGATGAGGCAACTGCAAATCTTGTCGAGATTCTAGATCAAATGAAGACAAAGACTGTCAAGCGAGGTGTCATTAAGGGCGAGCTCAGTTTCTCTGATTTCGAGTTTGGTCAAACTGCAGTTTCAATGGTGGGAACTCTCAAGGCAGAGGAGAGGATTAGAGAGGCAAAATCAAATCTAGACGTCAACACAGTCAAAAGATTAAAATCTGCAAGGTCAAACCTTGGAAGGATAAACAGCAGCATCAGCAGTGTCAAGAAAGGAGCTTTGAAGGATGTCTTTGTCTCATTGAAGGGAATTCTTGATGAAGTCATGAAGAAGTTCAGGCAGCCTGCAGTCATTGACGAGTGGAAGAAGACGCACTTCGTGGAAAAGGTCATGCCCAATGTGCCAACTCTTACTGAAGAAGAGGACAGGATGCTGGAAAGTGTTGCAGGGCTGGAGGAGAAACTCTACAAGAAGGGAAAGAGAGTCAAGGGGACATTGAAGGAGGGAGTGGACAAGTTCCTGTGGAGAGAGGGGGACAAGGTGTGGGCAGCCTATGAGGTCACTGTGGACAAGTCAGCAAAGGGTATATTGGTAGAGCAATTTCTGCTTGACACATTTGAGAAGTCTGAGAAGTACTTCAAAAATAATGGAAACTTACCAAGGGTGATCAGGAATGACGTCAACGGAACTAGAAGCATGCACTATCATGCTGGTGTGAAGGTCCCTGCCGCCACCAATCGACTATTTGAGAATTGGTTTGTGTGGAAGGAAGTCAACCTTGATAATGGCCAGACTTCCTACATGGTAGCTTTGGTGCCGCTGACAGAGTACCCAGGAGGAGGATTCAAGGACCTCAGTAAGGAAGGATTTGTGCTAGCAGAGACTACAGGTGTCTACTTCTTCAGTGAGATTGCCCCAAATGTCTGCAGGGTGACACGTATTCAAACAGTTGATCTGAAATTTAGTGGCATTCATAAGACAGTGATGGACAATGCCATTGACTACCTTGCAAAGAGTCAGCTTGTTGAGGCCCACACATTGCAGGAGAAGTTCAGGAGGAACGGGAAGGAGGTGGATGCTGAGGTCAGGGGGGTTCTGGTGGAGAGAATGAGGGAGGGTGTTGAGTTGGAGGAGGACCAGAAGAAGGTGTTTGGGGACTTGGAGGAGCTCTTTGGTGGGGAGGATGAAGAAGGGTGGGGGCCTCTCAAGTCACCATATGAGGGGGTGAAGATGGAGACAAAGTACAAGCAGCAGGAGGAAGGAAAAAAGACTCTTGGTTTTGGAAGAGCCAAGTGTGTTGCTGACTGCTCAGCCGAGGAAGCAGCTGCATGGTTTTTTGAGTACTGCAGCAAAGAAAGAATGGATATAAGCAGAGAAGTTGCTGACGCTGCAAAGCTAGAAATATCGAAGGGTGGCAAGGGAAGGATCAACGAAAAGCTTTATGCTGTGATAAAGAAACTCCCATACCCATTTCGCAAAAGAGAGTTTGTGATGAGATATGTATGGCAAAAGGGACAACAAGATGGCACCATGTTTGTAGCGTTTGTACCAGCTGAGGAGAAGGTGGACTATGGAGGAAATCTAGGAAAGCTTGTGAAAGCTTCAACAAGTGGCATTCTCACTGCCAAGAACATTAAGGACCATAATGGTATTCTCCAATGCAAACTAACATTGACCCAGTATATGGACACAGGAGGGCATATTCCAGTCAAAATTGTCAACAACACAATACCACGAGCACTAGGTGCAATATCAGAGGTCAGGGACTCCTTCAAGCAGGACGAAGAAATTGATGAAGCTGCACTGGCCTCTATTGCCAACATCATCAGGAATGGGAACCAAAATTATACCGATGAGGAGAAGGATGCAATCAGTAAGGGGAAGGAGTTCTATGAGAAGTGCAAGGAGGATGAGAACTTTGATGATTTGAAGAGTCCTGATGAGAGGGTCAAAATGAAGCTAGTTCATGTTGATGGGGAAAGCAGTGCGACTGCTTTTGCCAGTACTGTAGTTGATGCTAGTGTTGGAGTGTGTGCAGCACGTGTGTTTACAAAACTAGGCAACAGAGAAGACACAAGAAACTCCAAAAAACAAGGAATTACCTTCTTGAATGTCATCAAAGTAAATCCCCACACCATCTACTACGTTACAACGAGGGTGCTCGGTCTCCCTGGATTTGCTCCTCGTGATGGGAGAAGTAAAATTACCTGGTTCAAGCAAGATGACGGCAAAGTAATTATTGATGTTGCAGATACTGACGAACTTCAGGTAGGCTTTCCAGTGAAGTCTGGGAATGTGTTAGGGAAGGCACACACAGTATGGGTAGTTGAGCCCCTTCACACTGTTGGAGATGTGCCACAAACATCAGTGACCTTGACAACAAAGGTAGATCTTGGTGGTGTCTTCTACTCTTCCATCATGAACAAGATTGCACCAAGGTTTCTTGCACAAGTCTCAAATTTAAGGAAGAAGTTCGACAGAAGCAGAGACGTTGATGCTTCAACAAGGATCCAGATAGTAAGTGGAATAGGTGAAATCAAAGAAATGACCACTGAGACATTTGATGCCAAGTTCCTAGAGCTTGAAGGCAAACAAAAGGTCAAAGGTGCATTGCCTCTGTCAGATACCTGGATTAAGGTGGAGGATACGGGAAAGGGATGGGGAAAGACAACAGTGACAGTAAGAGCTGGTTTGGAGGAAGCTGCTGCCTACTTCTGGGACTTTGAGAGCAGAGTCAATCAAGAAACAACAGGAGATGTTAAGTGGGTTGTTGAGGAGAAGAAGGAGGAACAGGAAGTTGTTGTGAGGAGAAGGCAGAAGTTGGAGTCAAAACATGGAGGAATTCACAGAGATAGGGAGTTCTGGAATGTGATGAAGCTGCACAAGGTGGATGAAGATACTATTGTAATTACATTGGAGCCAATACTGGAGAATATGGAGAGAAGTGATGCTGTGAGCAACACTAAAAGAAATAATGCGCAAAGGGCCTCTGAAGAAGTTGCAATAAAGTTCTCAAGGAGAGGAGAGAAGGCAACCAAGGTAGAATTTGTCACCAAGGTAGAGCTTGGTAGCTCTGTGAATGTGGAGGCAACAAGGTCAACTCTGGAGAGGCACCTAGACGAGGCTGCTGAGGTACAACGATACTTTTTTGACCTTGTCCCTTTAAAGGAGATGTCTAAGCAAGTTGGCGAGACCTTGGGTGCTGATTTGGTATGGGATGGAGGACAACTTGGAGGAGCACACTTGAGGAAGGACAGAGAGAGACATGTTGAGGAGGTTTGCAAGGAGAATGTCGCTTTGAAAGAGGTTGTGAAGAAGTACCCTTGGTTTGTCACTTTGCTGAAGAGGGCAAGGCTTTGTGAGTATAGCTCCAACAGCTCAGTGTCTACCAATCTTGAGTGTGTGGAGGAGAAGGAAGCAAGGGTGATTGGGAACAACTTGATGCCTTGTTTGAAGAGCAGGAAGGTGATAAAGGCTGGGGTAGATATGTGGAGATTGCAGAACAGGGCTGTTGGGGAGCTGTTTGAGGAGTTTCCATGGATGGAGGGCATGTTTGTGGAGATAGGGAAGGGAGTGGTGAAGACTGCACCTTGGGGAATGTTTTGGAGAGTTACTGTTGGTGCTGTTACATCCATGTTTGATTTGCTCACTGATGTGTATGTGACGTACATGTTTTGGAGTGATAAGAAGTATGGGTACTTTAAGGCATCTTTGGCAAGTTTGATGGTGTGAATAGGGATCCAAATGCTTGCAGTTTGGGGACAAAACAGAAAGTTGGGGATGGTGAGGGTGATGAGGGAATATATTCCAATCTTGCTTGGGTACAAGCCTGCTGTTGATGCTTACAGGGTTGCAAAGGGAGAAAAGCAAGAGGCCGGACAAGCAATAGATGCACTGACAGAGTTGACTATGATGAAAGGTATAGAGATGTTTGCTGAGGCAATTCCTGGAGTGATTATCCAACTTATGGCAATAGCAACCAGCGTCAAAGGTGTTGGAACTTCAGCTTGGGTCTCACTTTCAGTTTCAGCAATAACAACAGGCTTTGCATCAGCAACTAT
>BRYA01000335.1:11795-57966 GCA_030267965.1 Triparma columacea
CACTAATGCACCCCACTAACGCGCCCACCCCTTCCGCGACTCGCTTCGCTCGTCGCTCTCGCTTCGCTCTCGCTTCGCTCGTCGATCTCGCTTCGCTCGTCGCTCTCAGACTCCTCCTCGTCGCCTGGGAAACAGGCCTCCTCACAACTTTCACCCTTATCACCTCCAAGAGGAAGGTCGCCGAGAAGTCTAGATAAATTTCACAGGACGGGGGGGCTGCCCCTATCCCCCCGCCGGTCATCGCCTTCCCCCACATCACCCACCCCACCCTCCTCTGCCTCATTTAACTTTCCTCATTCCCCAGGTTCAGACGACATTTACCCTCCCACCAGCCCCATGGCGTCTCCCCGTGACATAAAGAGCATCGAGATGCCCGAGGTCGACGACGACTCTCAGCTTGAGTCCCTCCCCCGTTTCTACCTCAAGGACGAGCACGGCAAACACAGGAGGCGGAGCCTCACTTACGAGGCCGCTGAGCACGTGGACGAGGACCCCAAGGATATTTGGCCCAACGACCCGGAAGCCCCCATCAGCAAGGAGGACTTCATTGGAGTGACCAAGGACGTCTGCGGTTTCCCCTCCTTCTTCAACTCCTCCTTTTACGACCGCGTGTCCTCCGCCAGCCCCGGCGGTGTCGTCTCCCGTAATTCCTGGTCCCTTTACTACACAAAGTACATCCAGAAGGAGGACCGGAACGCCAGGTTCTTCCACGCGGTCGCCAAGCCGGGGGAGCAACACATCACGAGGGACGACTTCGTGCCACTGGTCAGCGCGCTGCTGGCGTTTCATGCGGGACTAGAGTTCCTAAGCGAACACAAGGAGGTGAGGGGACGGATGTGGATGAGGACCCGGAGGATCGGGAGGGAAAAAAAACCAGGAACTCACCCCCGCTCACCCACCCGTATCCCCAAACCCCGCAGTTCCAGGAGAAGTACGCCGTGACGGTAATCACCAGAATTTTTTTCCAGGCCGACAAGACACACGACGGGAAACTCACCGCGAGGATGCTTCGGAAGAGCGGGGTGGTAGAGGCTTTCACCAAGGTGGACCTCGAGGAAGATATAAACAAGGTCACCGAGTTCTTCAGCTACGAGCACTTCTACGTCCTTTACTGCAGGTTCTGGGAGCTCGACAGCGACCGGGACTACAAGATCTCCAGGGACGACCTCCTAAAGTACGGGGACCACTCCCTCTCCCACATGATAGTAGACAGAATTTTCGAGGCCGCCCCTAGGCCCTTCGGTAACGGTAAGGGCAAGGGCGGCAGGGACACCATGGGTTACGAGGACTTCATATACTTCATGCTTAGCGAGGAGGACAAGCAGAACCCCATCAGCGTCAAGTACTGGTTCGAGTGCCTAGACGTCGACGGGGACGGCCACCTGAGCACCCTGGACATGAGGGGCTTCTACGGGGTCCAGGCCCACAGGATGCAGTGCCTAGGACACGAGGTGGTGCCGTTTGAGGACGTCCTTTGCCAGTTCTTCGACATGATTAAACCCAAGGAGCAGGGGCGGCTCTGCGAGGGGGACTTCTTGCAGGGGCACTGCAACAAGGTCTCGGGGAGCCTCTTCGACGCGCTCTTCAACCTCAACAAGTACCTGCAGTTCGAGTCTAGGGACCCGTTCCTTGAGAGGAACAAGAGGGAGGACGAGTTCGACAATGACTGGGACAGGTACGCGTGCGTAGACTACAACAGACTGGCGATGGAAGAAGAACAGAGAGAGGAGGAAAGGAGGGAAGGGATGGACTGGGAGGGAGCGGACAATGACGCTATGATGGAGGAATAGGGGGGGGGACGAAACAACATACACACACACAACAAAATATGGACAAACCCTAACAGATGGAAACAGAAAAAACGAAAAGGAAAGACTAAGGACCAGGAAACCAAGGGGAGGCGGGGTTCGAAATAGGGGGTGGGGTTAAAAACGAGGTTAAAGAGAAACAATTTCTCAACAAAAAAATTAGCTCGGCCCCCTATTTCTTCTTTTTACATCCTCTTTTCCTCCTCCCTTGTCAACGTAGCGCCGCCCACTCCTCAGCCGCACCTGGGACTCCTAGTATGGCCATCAAGTAAGTCGTCTCCTTGACACCCTCCGCGCCAGAGATCCTCTCAAACGCAGACCGCGCCTTCGAGAGATACTAAGGGTTTGTTTGGAAAGAGTTTTCAAATACGGGAGTTAGTGTTTGCGTGTATGCGCGTGCCGTGTAGCTTGTTTTGATAAAAATTCCCCCCTCCTGTTTGTTGCCCTCCTGTTTGTTGTAAAGCGAACCTCCAGCCCTGTTCTACTTCCTTTCTGCCTCCCCCCCCCCCCCGGCTCACCTCTATTGCAACCCCCTTCCTTTTCTCCACCCCCTTCCACCCCCCCGCGTCCGCAATGCTTGCAATAGTATTTTTCCCCAGCATTAACAGTTCCTTCGCCCTTTCCTCCCCCCTCGCATCCTCCGTACCCTTTGTGAGGATTAGCTTTGCCCTCCTCCAGTACCCGAGGCTGGCTACGTAGGAGGCCATTGTTAGGTTACCGGAACGACCGCGGACCTTCTCACCGGATTTGACGCCCTCCCAAACACGACCCATTAAGCAGAGGAAATCCCTCTTGAACCTCTAAGGATTTTGTGGGACGATTGGGGAGTTGTCAAGCGGGGTTAGTAGCGATTGAAGCGTCACGTCCCAACCCCCTCCCCCCTCCCCCACCCTAAGTTCTATAACTTTTGCCTCCTCCCCCCCCCCCCCTAACATCTTCCTGTCTCACCTCTCCTCCCAAATTTTCTCTCTCCGCCATCCTAAGTCCCGCCCCCGCCACCTCCTTCGCCTGTTCCCCCAGTCCAATCCTCCTCAAATACTCCGCCTGTATTTTAAGGTATTTCATCCCCCCTCTCCTCCCTCCCGTTTTCCTCCCCGTCGCCCTCAGCAAGTTAATCCCTTCCCCTTCTTCAACCTTGTCCCTTTTAAGTCTCCCCATCTCAGCCTTACACCACCCGACAGCCGCGCTCATAACCATGACGTCCCCCCCGTCCCCGTACACCCTTATAAGTTCCTTGAAGATCCCTTCAACTTCCTCCCAAACCGTGTCCCCCTTACCCTCCCCCGTTTCCACTCCGTTCTCCGCTTTCTTCCAATTAGCTAATATCCACTCCGTGCTGTTAACGTTCCCGTGTCCCATCCTGACGACCCTTTCAGCCTTCCTCCTCCCCTTCCCCCCCTCACCCTTACCCTCCCATTTGGTACCCTTTACAAGTTCTTCGTACCCTCTACCCTTATCACATCCTCCTCCTCTCCATCCTTTGTTACCATCACCTCCCCCCCCACCTCCTCCTCTCCCTCCACCGGATCCCATAACTTGTTCAACCCGTCCACCTTCTTCTCTATATTCCTTCCCTCTCCCTTCCGCCCCAAGTACATCCCACATAACGCTAATAGCGAAACACCCCTTCTCTCTCAATCCCTCCAAATCGCTATACCTATGTAAACTTTCCTCCGCAACCCCAGGGTTGAAATGGAGGAGTGAGTTAAGGTACTTAAGGTAGTGTACTAAGCTCTCTTGTGGGTACAGGTCTTCCAAGGTGTCAAGTGAGGTGAGAGTTGATGATGTTGTTGGGTGTTTTCCTATGTTGGAGGATATTTTTAGACACGCGTTTAGTAGGAGCGGGGGTAATGACGTTGAACTCAGGAGTGAAAGCGTAGGTAGAGATGATGGTACGAACGACCCTACCTTTGGGGCTGGGGATACTCCGGTTGAGATTTTTTTGTTAAGAACATGCATAACGTCATCATCATCAAGGTCCATAGCATCGTCTGATAAATCGTTGTTATCCGTCCCCATCATATCATCAAGTACCATCACCCCCCTTTCCCCAATTTCCCTTTCCGCTTCCCTACAGCTCTCTAGGAAGTACTCCTTAGTAACCTCGTACCCTCTAACGAGTTGTTGAAAATCGCGTTTCTCCATACCTAGTACAACCCTCCTTACAAACACACCGTACATGCTTGTTTTACCCGCCCTACTCCCCTGTATAATCGGTTCGTTGTACGTTGTAGGAGATAGTGAGGAGGTAGGGGGGGGGGTGGTTAGGGATGTTAATGATGAACCGAATGAGGAGAGGTACGAATCAAACGTTGACAGGTTCGTATTCATTAGTTTTAGGGAGAGATTACGGTAGGCTGGAGGGAGGGGACGGATTAGGGAGGCGTAGTTTGGGACTGGTAGGGGGGGGATTTAGCGAATAAGCGAAGGGGGGCGAGAATTGTGTGGGGAGGGAGGGGAGGACAATGTGTTAGAGGGAGGGATGTCTGGAGTGATGTTTGGAGTGGTGTCATTGTATATGTAAGTCAAACATAATTGTGGCCCCGCCCTTAATTGGGGCTCGTGAGGTCACACTCAAAATGCCGACTTTGATGTTCAATTTTGCACGCGATTGTAAGAGCCGAATTGCCCATGGCAGTCCCAGTTGGCACGACAAAAGCAGCCCCGTGTTTCCCGGAACCCGTGAGGGCTCGACAGGAGGGGATGCTTCATTGTGACAAAGGAGGGGCGAGGCTCTGTCGCAAGAAACGGTGCTTATACGATGCAATGAAAGACAAAGTAAAGACAAAGTAAAGGGGGGGAAAGAGGAGGAAAGGTGTTTCCTTGTCTCCTACTTGTTGTTTCCTACTTGTTGTTTGTGAGGCTTCCTCACCTTTTAGGATACTTGAGACCTCATCTTCTTGCATCTCTTCTTGCATCTCTTCTTTCATCTCCTTTTGTGTGTTTGTTGTTCCTATTTCTCCTACATCTCCTATATCTAAGTTGTTGTTGGTAATATCTCTCAAGCCTCCTTGAATGCTTGTCGTTTGATAGCTTTTGTATGTGTTTGAAATGGGGTTTGTGGGTGTCGGTAGGAGTGATGGTGGAGGAGGGGAGGTTTGTGATGCTAACAGCATTATTACATAGTTTGGTGGTGTTGGTGGTAGTGACATTGTATAGTAGTGTGTGTGTATGTCTATGTGTATGTATATAGTGTCAAATAGCACAAACTAACCCAACACTTTGATTGTTTTCCACGGTGCTCTCTCCTCCTCCTTCCTTCAAATCCTCCCCTCAAACCCTAATATTAGATAACACTGCTATATGTGAGCCAGTTTTGCACAACTGTTGATGAGAAGCGGATAAAGATGGATGAAGACGCAGGAATTGAGCAAATGGCTTGAAAAATCCAATTTTGCCCTCCAAAATCAGATCCACAATTTGAGGTTTCGAGTGTCGCCAATTTTAGGCCGCTTTCACACAGTTTAATAAGACTAGCACGACAATAGAACGTATTGACACACATCACCACAATACACCACACTACATTACCGTATCTCTGAAATAGGCTTAGTTTTTTTTCATAAATCAACCTCTTCCACCCGCCTTTGGAAACCTTTGGACACATTTAGGGGGTTGTTACTGTGCAAATAAGGCATAGCTTTTAAGACAAGCAAATAAAGCTTATCTTCTTGCTAGACACCTAAACAATAGAACAAATAACATCAAACAACATCAAACAAACATGGCACACTCAACAATCACACTCACCTCCCCAAATGGAATACCTACTCCCATCATCCTATACCCATCCATCGCCCTCAACGAGCTCGTAGCGGTCCTCAAGACGACCTTCCCCCCCCCCCACCCCGCCATGCTCCCAGTTGGCGTAAAGGACACGGCAAGGGACATCTACTACCCCCTCCAGATCCTCACCTCCATCCCAAAGTACTTTGAGGGCAAGACCTACGAGCTACAATGGTCCAAGGCTACCAAGGAAGCGGAAGAGGAACAGGAGACGGCACTGGCTACGAGGGGGGGGCCGAGGAACAAAATGCTTGTATCACCTAATGTCGTACACAGAGTCATGAACCTATTCCGCAAGGTGAGGAAGCGGCGAGCGAAAGGAAGCGGCGAGCGAAAGGAAGCGGCGAGCGAAGCGAGCCGCGGGAAGGAATGGCTGGTGGATTCTTAGCAGCCAACCAAACTGATGACAATCCACACACAATACAACACACCCTGGCTGTCTGCCCTCCTTACCTTTGCTTTTTGAGAAATGTTTGAAGGCTCCCAATACCTGCCCCCTCTCCCCCCCGACCTTAACGCACGGAACTTAACCCCCCCTCCCCCCCCACTTTCCTCAGGTGGCAACCCCCGGTCCTACCCCCTCGGTAACTCTCCCCCAATACACGTCAATAATCCACCACATGTTCCCCCCCACCCACACCCCAAACCACCCTTACATAACAAAGTTAATATCCCTCTACAACCTCTACGATTCCGGTCGCGGTTATTGTACTGCACGTGAGATCCTCACAGCCTTAACGTCCATATCGAACGTATCTAAATCCGCGAAGCTTCGCGCCGCTTTTGAACTACACGATACTAACGGTGACGGTGTTATAAGCAGGGATGAAATGAAGGAATACCTAACATCGTTGTTTAAAATGATGCAAGTAAAAGACCCGTTCGTATTCGAGAACGCGGGGGTTACAGCGGAAGAGGTTGCTGAAGCTACGGCGGTGGGAGCGGTGGAGGAGGAGGGGATGGACTTTCAACAGTTTGTTAAGTGGTTCACTGAAGGAGGAGGACCGGGGATGGTGAGGATTAAGGATTGAGATGAACTTGGGAAGCAACAACAACAAGCAGGCAGACCTTTTTAAAGGTTTCATACTAACACCCATAAACCCCCCCCCCCCCACCTAGATCACCGCAACCCCAACCGCCCCACTTTCCCTCCCCCCTCCCCCCCCCTCCACCCCTGCAATGTCCCTCGACATATTAACCGTCTCAACCATAACCGGTCTCTCCTCCTTCTCAGCCCCCGCAATCCTCACGTACCTCCTCCAAACTACCTCCCTCGAAACCGGAGAGATAACTAGGGAGGACTTCGAGGAGTGCATGCTCATGCTAGACAAGAGCTTGATGAGACGTCACGACGAAGTGCAGGAGAGGTCAAGGCAGACGGTCGTACACCACATTTTCTCCGCCTGCTCACTCAACGCAACAACATGCACACTAGCATCACTAGTCGGTGGTATATCCCTCCTCTGCGGTGGAACTCGGGACTCTAAAGTAAAAGCGGCGTTCCGTTTCATGTCCTCAGATTCCTACATCACCCTCCCCCAATTCACAACGTACCTTACGTCAGCGTTCAGGGTTATTATGAAGTTCCAGAAAGTCCCAGATACCACACCAGAGGAGATTGCGGATGCTACGGCGAGGGTCGCGTTTGAGGATGCGGACCTTAATAAAGATGGGAGACTCAGCTTTGAGGAATTCACACTATGGTACACAGGGTCACTCGGAGCTTTCTCCGAACCCACTGACGATCAAGAAGAAGCAAACAAGGAGGAGAGGGAGGTTGATGATAAACTAGAGCAAGCTAGGTCGACGTCGCTGCTGAGTGAAGTGAAGATTGAGGAGGTCACGAGATTCTACGAACCGAGCGCGCACGGGATGTACATTTCTTTAGCTAGCTTCAGGTGAGAGGAAGAGAGAGGTAGTAGGAAAGGATATAGATGGTAGAACAACTTTAAAAACTATATATCTAACACTCCCCCCCCCGCAATTTTACCCTCACTTCAGAAAGTGTACATCCGATCTCCTTGCAAGTCTAGGTTCATCCGTCGGTCGTTCAACCCTCCGTATCTACGACAGTATCTGGTCTTCCTTACCCCGCCACCCCGTAACAAGTCTCCCAAACTCATACGTCCAAGCAGTACGTTCGAATCTGGAGCCGAGAAACCTTGATGCTATGTTAATCGATATGGGTGAGGTTGCACACATGCCTGCACTAATCGCAGCTTTAACTGTAGTCTGCGGGGGGACGAGGGAATCCAAGGTCGAGGAAGCTTTCAGAGTTTTTGGGGTGGAAGGGAATGATGGAGAGATTAGTATGGGGGATATGACGGTTTATCTGGAGGCGGTTTTTGAATGCTTGAATTCATTAGGAGACGAGGTGAGAATATAATATAAAGAGGGGGACGTTTGGGGGAAGGGGCAAGGAACGCATTGTACTAAGGCTTAGGTCTACTCCACCCCCACCCCTCGGGAGCTGCAAACAACGTGGGAGCTCCAAGCACAATTTCCAACCCCCCCCCCAACCCCCCCGACCGCCTTCTCCCTCTCTCTCTCTCTCTTTCGCAGGGGCTGGGACCTGTGGAACCTAAAGAGCTCGCAGCCTCCCTTGCTATCCAGGCGTTCTCTCAGGCCTCCAAGGCCAACGACGGTCGTATCACCCTCCAGGAGTTCAAGGATTGGTACAAGTCCCCCGTATCCTCCGGCATCAAGATGGCGACAGAGAGCGACGCTGTCAGCATGGCGACTGTCAGGAAAATGGTCGGCTTGGAGAAAGTACCGGTCATTACACTCTTTGAAATATTCGCAGAAGGAGCGGACGAAGACGGGGTTATCGACAGGGAGACATTCCACGATTGCTTCGACTCCATCATGAGTAGGTCGGTAGGTGCTGGTAACCTAACCCCCCACCAGGCCGAGCAAGCACAAGTTCAAATCAACAGATTGTTTGATGTGTTTAAGAGCGACGATAAACCAAGGGCTGTAAGCTTTGATGAGGTCGCGAGTGGACTATCTATCATGGCGGGGGGGGATAGGGACGAAAAGGTTAGAGCGGCTTTTGAACTTTATGATATCAACGATGACGGGTTTATTAGCTTCGACGAGGTGAGTAAAGAATACCCGGGGGGCACAAAAGACTAGTCAGCGAACATCCAAGCCACTGGAGGATGCGAATATATTCTAACCCACACACTTCCTCACTATTATAGATGAACACTTACATAACATCAATCTTCAAGGTCCTATTCGAGGTCCAGCCAAAGATTCGTTCCTACTGGGAGTCCTCCGGTGTGTCCCCCCAGGTCCTCGGCGAGATGACCGCAGCCGAGGCCTTTAAGGAAGCAGACTTGAATAAGGACGGGAGACTTAGCTTTGACGAATTCAAAAAATGGTACACCAAGGCACACGCAAAGAGCCCTTCAACGGAACCCTCTACTACCACCGAGACGCGTGATCGTAGCGAATCGTACGACCCGACAATGTACGACCTTGACAGCGGTGGCGTTCACCCAGTTACGATGGAGGAGGTTCAGAAGATTACTGGTTTGGAGGACCAGCACGTTGAGGATGTGTTTGAGTTGTTTGCTCAGAACGCGGACGAACAGGGGTACCTTGATAAGCAGGCTTTCTTCGACTGCTTCGCAACTCTAATAAGGGGTAGGATCGAAGCGCTTGACGAGAAGGATCATAAGAGAATACTCTTTGTCGTCGAGAGCATCTTCCAAGCACTTGACCTCAATGGGGACGGGAAAATCGACTACTGCGAGCTTGCTTCCGGGATCTCCGTCCTCTGCGGTGGTGGTCGGGACGACAAGGTAAAGGCTGCGTTCTCACTCTTTGACCTGAACGGTGACGGGTATATAAGCCTTGACGAAATGGTCACGTACCTAACTGCCATGTTCTCCATGCTCTACAAGGTAAACCCTGAGATAAGGGTGGGGGTAGGTACGGGCCCACGGGAACTCGCGGTGCAGACGGCGAGGCAGGCTTTTGTGGACGCGGACCTTAACAAGGACGGGAGACTCAGCTTTGAGGAGTTTACTAAATGGTACATGGAAGAGGAGGGGAGGAAGGACGGGCCAGCCCTGGATGAGGACGAGGGCGAGGGGGAGGGGGAGGAGGACGACCAACAGGAGATCACGCTACAGGAACTGAGGAAGTTAACCATCTTCAAGAGTCACCCCCCCGAGGAAGTCTTTGACGCATTCGCTAGGTGCACGGATGAAAGGGGGATGATGGACAGAGATAAATTCCTCTACGCCATCAGCGAGTTCGTCGTAACGTCGGAAGACCCGAAGCTATCTAACTACCTCGATCAGTTCACAGTCTACCTCGCAAACGGCCTCTTTGACGCTTACATGATGCCCGTCGAGTCCGTAGAAGAGGAGCTCGTCGACTTCAGCGAAGTATGCTCAGGCATAAGCGTCCTCTGCGGGGGCGTAAGGGACGACAAGGCCCTCGCGGCATTCAGACTCTACGACGTCGAGGGTAAGGGGGTCATCAACCTGGACGACCTCGCGGTGTACCTGGCGGCCGTCTTTAAACTGCTGTTCTGGCTACAACCTAAACTTAAGAACGAGTACGAGGTTGAACCGGAGGAACTTGGGGAGGTCACGGCGAAGGAGAGCTTCGAGGAGATGGGGGTGGATGCGGGTGAGGGCATGCCCTTTGAGGTATTTCAGAAGTGGTACTCCATCTCCGGGGACTTCACCGCGCAAGGAAGAGACATGGGAGAGGAGGAGATGGATTACGAGGACGAGGATGACGAGGAGGAGTCAGACGAAGGTGACGAGGAAGAGTCATACGAGGACGATGAGGAGGAAGGGCTAGGCGGGCTGACTCTTTCCCTGAAGGAGATGCGGTCCTTGACCAAGATCAACATGTTCTCAGCAAACGACGTCGTCTTGGGCCTCGTCGATATCTGCGACGAGCAAGGACTGGTTGACGTGGCGAGCCTTTACAACCTCTTCGTAAGCATCTGGAGGTCAGCCACGAACGGGCAACAGGACTCTCCGGATGTCTTCCAGAGCCTCAAGGACTTCACACTCATATTCTTCTCACTATTCGACCCTACCGTCGGACCGGAGGAAGGGAGCTCGAAGAAGATAACCTTCCCCGAGGTAGCCTGCGCCCTAACCGTGATGGCTGGAGGGAGCAAGGATTCCAAGGTGAACCTGTCCTTCTCTTGCTTCGACAGCGACCGCGACGGCCTCCTCTCCGCCAACGAGGTCACGCACCTCATGGCCACGGTGTTCAGGGTTCTGAGACTCTCCAACCCCAAGGTATTCGAGGAACTCGATACCAACCCGTGGGAACTGGCAAAGGCGACGGCGAAGGCGACGTTCGAGACGGCCACTGAGAAGGAGGGGTGGACGGAGCCAATGCTCAGCCTTGAGGAATTCAGGGAGTGGTACGAACAGGACGACTACGGGGCCGGAGAGGAGACAGAGGAGGGAGAGGAAGAGGAGGAAGAGGAGGAAGAGGAGGAAGAGGAGGAAGAGGAGGTAGAGGAGGTAGAAGGCACGGGAGTTAGGGAGATTTTGGTCCACAAACAGCAACTCCTAGGACTCGACTCCGTCACGGTCGACGACCTCCTAGAGATCCTTTCCGAGTCCGCCCCCGACGGCAACCTCTCCAAGTCAGTTTTCCTTAAGTGCATGCAGAACATCTCAGCCCTGTCAGGTTCACAGGCATCAGCTCCCTCCTTCTCACAGGGTCTGTCCCTAGCCGGTTCAATCTTCGACAGCTTCGACGTCGGTCGCACCGGGAAAGTCGACTTCGCCGAGCTCACCAGCGGCCTTAGCGTACTTTGCAGCAGCGACATGGGGGATAAGGTGTTAACGACCTTCACGATCCACGACAGCGACGGGGACGGTAGGATAAGCCTGGAGGAGACGACGCAGATGGTGACGAGCGTCTTCAGGGTGCTGTACGAGTGCGCGGACCTTGTTAAAGTCTTTGGGATTGGACCGGAGGATATGGCAAACATTACGGCCAAGAAATGCTGGGGGGAAACCAAGGGGGAGGGAGGGCTGATTAGCATCGCGGAGCTTATCACTTGGATACATCCACTCATGGCGACTGGGGGGTATTGAGATTGGGAGGACAAGAGGGGAGAAAGGGGGGGAGGTGATGGGGGGGAGGTGATGGGGGGGAGGAGAGAGAGAGAGAGGGAGGGAAGGGAGTGAAAGAGAGAGAGGGAGCGAGAAAAAGAGAAAGAAAGAGAGAGAGAGAGAGAAAGAAAGAGAAAGAAAACGAGAGAAAGAAAGGGAGAGGAAGAGAAATAGAGAAACTACATGATACAGTCGAAAAAAAGACCTTTTTACCCCTTCCACAAATCACGCCGGTCCCGTGTAGCTCGCCCATGCCTTGTGGCTCTCGTGTATGGTAACCTTGATCTCCCCCCCCTTAAACCAGCCCTTCTTATAACCCTCCCTCCCCCCCCCCCTCGCTATGCCTTGGTGGATCTCCTTACACACGAACTCCGTAGTCGTGGCGGAGCCTGGGTAACGCTCGTCCAAGTTAGAGAAGTTCAAGGAGCCGCAAACTTCAGAGAGGATCGAGGAAGCCTCACCAATGTCCAACACCCAGTTGTTCCTAGGGTGCAAACGAGGACTCCTGAACTCTACATCTACGGTGTATGTTGCGCCGTGGAGGTTCTGGGCTGGACCGAAGTCTTTATTGCCGGCGAAACTGTGAGCGATCATTATGCTATCTCTAACTGTTAGACTATAGATTGCTTTTGCAGAGGCGGTGATGGAAGACAGGAGGAGAAGTAGAAGGAGTAGGAGGACATTTAGGGGATGGAGGATTGAGCATTTCATTCGATATATATATATATGTATGTATACGCAGTCGCCTGTGTAAGAGTGTGTGGGAAGGGGGGGAGTTGAGGGAGGCAAAGTAGGTCCAACTTCAGCTAAAATTCGCCCATTGCTGGATTTAGGTGAGCATTTGGGTGTGATTCTATACGTTGATTTGTATGTTATTGGAATATATAGTTTGTGTGTATACACACACCCACACCCACACCTTCATTTCAATATATACGTTCTATTGAGGAATATATGACACATAAACTCGTAAAGATCCTAAATGAACTTGGGATTATTTTACTCTTACCTCTCTCTCACCTCTCTACACTCTTACCTCTCTACTCTAAACTCTCTCACTAACCCCACCCTACAGCCAAAAAACAAAACCCACCCCTTCCCCCACCATGTATGTAGGAGCAATCGACCAGGGTACTTCCAGTACTCGTTTCATGATCTTTGACCGTTCCGGTTCAGTTGTATCATCCGATCAGCGTGAGCACGAGCAGCACTACCCCGGTCAGGGTCTAGTTGAGCATGACGCAACAGAGATATGGCAGAGGACACAGGAGTGTGTAGCAGGGGCACTGAAGAAGGCTAAGCTGAAGGCTGAACAGCTATCGGCTGTTGGGGTTACTAACCAGAGGGAGACGACGCTGGTTTGGAGGAAGAGCACGGGGGAACCTTACCACAACGCAATCGTTTGGAACGATGTCCGCACCGCAGACATTGCCAAGGAGCTTGAGGGTGGTAAGGGTCCAGACAGGTTCCGCTCCAAGACCGGTTTGCCTCTCGCTACTTACTTCTCCGCCACTAAGCTCCTTTGGCTCATCCGCAACGTCCCTGGACTCGAGGAGGACCTTAAGAAGGGTGAGGCCCTCTTTGGTACCATTGACACTTGGCTCCTCTACAACCTTACTGGGGGAACTAACGGCGGCATCCACGTAACTAGCGTGTGCAACGCATCAAGGACGCTAATGATGAACCTCAAGACCCTCCAATGGGACGAAACTCTCCTGAAAAGCCTCGGGATACCTAAGGCATGCCTACCTGAGATTAAATCCAACTCTGAGGTTTACGGACACGGGGCGAAAGGAGGGTACTTGGAGGGCGTACCTATCGCTGGTATACTTGGCGACCAGCAGGCGGCCATGTTCGGCCAGGCGTGCTTCTCCCCGGGTGAGGTTAAGAGTACCTACGGTACAGGTAACTTCATCATGATGAACACTGGGACAGAGCCGAAACCAAGCAAGAACGGACTGCTTACGACGGTGGGGTATAAACTGGGGGAGAAGGAGGAATGCGTTTACGCGCTTGAGGGAGCGGTTGCAACGTGCGGAAGCGCGGTGCAGTGGCTGAGGGATCAACTTAAGGTGAGAGAGAGGGGACACAAAAGGTTGGGAGGAGGAGGGGAGGGTGGAGAAGAATATTAAGATGGGCAGCCAGATATAACTTCTTACATTTATCGACCCCCCCTCCCCCCCCACCCCCCCCCCACACCAGATCATCATGGACGCCCCCCAGTCCCAGATCCTTGCTGAGTCTGTCCCCGACAACGGCGGCATGTACTTCGTCCCCGCATTCTCCGGTCTCTTCGCCCCTCGCTGGGACTCTTCAGCCCGCGGTGTATTCTGCGGTCTAACCGCCTACAACAGCAAGGCCCACTTCTGCCGCGCTACCCTGGAGGCCGTGGCGTACCAGGCTAGGGAGGTCATCGACGCCATGGGGCAGGACAGCGGGGTCACGCTTTCGAGGATCAAGGTCGACGGGGGTATGACGGCTAACGACCTCGTGATGCAGTTCCAGGCTGACATAATTGACACGCCCGTTACTAGGCCAGTTGTACCTGAGACGACAGCACTGGGGGCGGCGTACGCGGCGGGACTTGCGGTGGGGGTTTGGAAGGACCTGGAGGAAATAAGGGCGCAGTGGAAGATGGACAAGCAGTGGACGTCAAAGATGGGAAACAAGGAGAGGGAGAAGGTGAGGGGTAGGGGGGCATAGGAGGGTTTTGGGAAAAGGAGAGTTTTAAAACCCGATGGAGAGTCACACATCTATGCATCGTCGTAATCGTTGTTGCATCGCAACTCAGCCAGCTAACTTCGAAGGTTGCTTGCTTTACTCAACACTCATCCCCCCCCCCTCCCCCTCCCCCTCAGTACTGGAACGGTTGGAACAAGGCCGTAAGCAAGAGCGTCGGGTGGGAGGGTCCATCAACCTCTCACTCCTCCTCGTCCGGGGGACTCGGAACGCTAGGCTGGTTTGCAGCGACGGTTGTTGTGGGTGCGGCAGCGGCAACGGCGGGATGGATGATGGGGAAAGGGAAGAGAATTAAAATTTTGGGGGGCAAAATTACTATCGAATAAAACGTTGAAGGGGGGGAGGAAAGGGGGGAACGAAGGGTTAGAGTGGTATAGACGTGGACGAAACTAAAGAAAGAACTTTTGAGATACTATAAAAATCAAGGTGCTGAATTCTCCATTCTTCGCGTTGCAACTGTAGGGGGCCAATCCCCTAACAGGCTATTAGTTTTTGCCTATAGAGGACGACTCGTCTAAAACTTACCTAAAATGGCACCCAAGAAGCAGAAGGCCAAACGCGCTGGGTGGGGCTCCGAGAGCCACACTGCATTCTCGGATTTTGCACACCTACCCACCCCGGCAATGGTAGATTATTGTGAGTCATTTTTGAGGACCCTTTGACCCCCGCCTTGCCCCTATCTTCCTCGAACTGGATAACATTCTTATACGCTCTAACCGTCGACCCCGCCAACCTCAGGTTTGTCCCTTGGAAATGATGGAACAAACTTGGATGAGCTCGAGGCTGCTCGTAAGGCCAAGAGAAAGAAGTTACTGAAGGCCCAGAAGAAGGCCAAGCAACAGGCCGAGGCAGCCGCCGCCGCCGCCGCCGCTGCAAACGGTGAGGAGGACGAGGGACCCTGCAGGAGGCCTGACTGCATGGCACTGAGGGACTCTGACGACTTGGAGGAGAAGATCTTCGACGAGAGGATTGAGATCGAGGATAAGCTTAAGCAGAAGACTGAAATGTTGGAGAGTATAAAACAGAGGGTGACGGAGGCATCGATGGAGACTCAGGCGCTCAGCGAGAAGAACAAGTGGCTCCAGGTGAGGGGAGGAGGAGGGGAGGAGGAGAGGTGGAACGAAACAAGTCTTTGCAGAACGTTTCATATCGTCTGGAATCGCTTCAAACTGATCGCTTCAAACAAACTAACCCCCCCCCCCCCCCACCTTCTTCTGTCCTAACCATTGTCTCAGAACCAAATCAAGACTAGGTCCACCCGCGTGGCAGAGCTTGAGGAAGAGAGGGACGGGCTGGAAGATGTGATCAAGAGCATTATGAACAATATCATGGTGCTACAGGTCGAGTCCCAGAAGGCTCGGAGCCTAGCCCGGCAGGCCCAGGAGGCCCTCGTTAATGCAATGTGGAGGAAGGATTCAGATGAAGGGGAGGCTAGCAAGCGGGCGACACTCGCTGGGGAGCCGTTGATGCCCCTCGTCATTAGAAAAAGCAAGGCGAAGCCCCCGGTATCGCACTGGGTGAAGTACACCGATCTCGCTAGCGGGGAGGCCATCGACCAGAGCGAGATCCTACCAGGCACAAGCACAGGGAAGCTCATGGAGAGCATGGCACTGAAAGCTCCGGAGACTAATAGTAACTCGATGTCAATGTCACCTTTGCAGGGTAGCTTTGGGGGGACCATGGGGGGGTCTTTAGCAGCAGACATTTGGAGTTCACCAGGAAAGCAGACGACAGGGATGGGGGGCGGATCGAGGACAGCCGGGATGAAGAGGACGGGTAAGAAAACCAAGAGCGCCCTGAACAACAGGAAGATCATGCTGCTCATGAACACAAGGAAGAGGGGCAAGAAGGCGGGAGGAGGGAGCGGAGGACCTCCAGAGGGGCTAGGGCATACGGGAGGGGGGAAGAGGACAGGGGCAGCTAAGAGCCTCACGAAGAAGTCAGTCCTAGCCGATATCAAGGCGGAGACTGCCAGAATCAAGGAGGAAAACCTTCCCGTGTCCAAGGAATAAATAGTGTAGAGAAGTGAATTTTTGGTGTTGGAGAAAAGTTTCTTTTCCATTTCATCCCCTACTTTCGGTTTACGTTCCGTAGCACCACTCTCTCGAGCATTTAGTTATGCGTTCGTTACGGCCCAGTATGTGCGTACTTCCCCAAATTCTCACAATAAGACTGTCCAACAACAAAAAGGTTCTCAGCAGCACTTAATTTGGAGCCAGCTGTTGAAAACCTCGACAAAAATCCTTTGGCGTTGTGCACACACATCAAGCTTTAACAGAAACCAAAGAAAACATGGGAGGTACGTTTCTTATCCCAGTGCCGGACTTTGATAGCCGCAAACTCATCAGAGCGAGTTTTACACACCGATTGCTGGTTGCAAACAAAAAATATCCACCTCTTCTGTGGTGTCACTCGACCCCTTGTTAGGAACTCACCCAATTTTCCCTTCTCTCCGCTTTATTTTCATAGCCGCCGCAAGTTTACCTGATCAGATCACAAAGGAGGAGGCCATGAAGTTAGCCGGCGACAAGTTCGACGAGGCCAAGTGGGCCGAGGCTGTTGGAGAAGCCGAGACCCTCGGAAAGGATGCCTTCCTTGCCCTCGCCCCTGCTGAGGAGGCCCCTGCCGCCGAGGCCGCCGCCGAGGCTCCTGCAGCTGAGGCTCCTGCAGCTGAGGCTCCTGCAGCTGAGGCTGCTGCCGAGCCCGCCGCCGAACCCGCCGCCGAGCCAGCCGCCGAACCCGCTGCCGAGCCTGCCGCTGAAGCTGCTGCAGAGCCCGCTGCCGAGGCCCCCGCTGAGCCCGCTGCTGAGCCCGTCGCCGAACCCGCCGCCGAGCCAGCCGCCGAAGCCGCTGCCGAGCCTGCCGCTGAAGCTCCTGCAGAGCCCGCTGCAGAGGCTTAAGTCCGAGGGGGAGGAGGTATCATTGGGGACGCATTAGATGCGCGGGGCCCCTGATTCAGACACACCGAAGGGCAATGTACTTTTTATAGTTTGTTAGCCGTCGAAGGACGAAGCATAGGATTTTCTAGCAAGTCAGAAAAAAAAAATCATAAAAATCCATCTTATCACTAAATGGGACATTTATTTTCGATCATATGCTAAATGCTAATCACGCTTCGTTCGTACTCAAGATGGTAGATGTTATTAACCACCTCTCCTAGCGATAGCACATTGCCTTCCTCCCCCCCCCCCCCTTTCTGCTGCTTTCTTTGTCTTTCCTTTCTAGAACACGACAGTGTCGAGCATTGTTCCTAGGCACTGGAGGATGTTCCCGCTCATGAGCTCCTCCACCTTGTCACCGAGGTGCTTCTTGGGGTCGACTTTTCCCGCGCTCTCAACAATGAGCTCCTCGACAGTCTTCCCCTCCTCAGCTACGACGCGGTCGTTGTAATCCTGGGGGGGGGGGGGGTGTGAGTGAGGCGAGCGAAGAGGCAAGAGAAGAAGTGAGCGGCAGATGGAGCTGCGTTAGTGGGAATTCGTGCGAGGAGCGAGCCACCTAATGTCAACGATGTGTAGCTCACCTTACTCAGCTTGAGCATTTTCTCCACGGTCTTCTCATTCTCCTCCTGCACGTCCTCGAACTTCTTAAGGGTTAAGCCAGAAGTCCACTTGGTCTTGTGGAGATTCATGAGCATCTGTGGTGGGGGTCGTTGGGGTAGATGAGTTGGGAATTGGTGAGTTTGGGTAGGGGTGAATGAATGAGGTCGTTTTGAAGATTCGGGCGTCAGGCAAGGCAGCCGTTTAGGTTTTCCTCGCGTTGAACTATTGTGGGCCCACTCTCACCTGCTCCTCGAGCTCATTTTTCCTGTAATCGATGACGATGCTATAGTAGTGGCGGTTGAGACCGTGTATGAGGGCCTGGATGGAGGGTTTGTTGAGGAGTCCGATGTTGCTCGTGGTCTGCCTGGGCTCGACACCCATCATCATGAGCTGGGGGTTTATAAGCCTGAAGCAGTCTATGACGACCTTGCCCTTGACGGACTGGATGGGGTCCACCACAAGGGCCACTGCTCTGGGGTTGAGGGCCTCAAAAGACGATTGCGTATTAATATCAGTCCCAGAAAGCCAGCACCCAAAGCCTGGATGGGAGTGATACCAGCCGATGACCATCTCGGGCCTTCCGGTCTGCTTCAACATGTCCAACATCTTTGTCTGGAACACAGGATCGACAGCCTCAACACTAACTCCAGTACCACTCTGCGGCATCGCGAAGACGTCGACGCAAACAATGGTGAAGTCATCGACTGTGTGTGTATAGGGGGGGGGGGGGTGCGAAGTCGTGAGCGAAGTGATTTGCGAAATGGGTATCTGGGTTGAGTCATGCTAAAGAAAAGGGCACAGAAAAGGTGTTGAAGATAAGGGATGTTGATTGTTCTTCAAAATTGTCACTTGACAGCCGGTTCTATGACCGGTGTCACGAAGCACCCTCTCATAAAATCACGTTCTTGAGCTCCTGTTCCACCATGTTCCACTCCCCCTCGCCCGCCCCTCCTTCCTCCCCCATACCAAAACTCACCAAAGTTGCCCAACATTAAACCCATCACCTCCATAGGGACGCCCGCACGACCGTGCTTCAGCATCTTCAGGAGCGCGAGGCTCGAAACGTGCACCTTCTCACTATTATCCACAGCCGCGCTGTCCCCCCCGCCTCCTCCTCCTCCCCCTCCCCCCAGTCCTTGTAGCATTGATTGTAAACGATCCATTTCACTGTAAGAACGGGTGAACGAGGGGGTGAGAGTGGATAAATGAGTTTTTCCGCAAGGTGGAGAGCAAAATCAGGGTGAGAGAGGCTCGGAGTCAATTTCAGACTATTTGAACTAATGGGAGAACAAAGGGTCCATCGGCCCTAATATTGACAATACGCTCTGATGATGATACGATACGTTCTAATGGCGGCATAAAGCGCCATTTATACTCACATTTGACCTCAGGAGATAAATTCTGAGTCTCAAATTATTTCGTTCTTCGATTCCAGAGCAAAGATCGAAAAGTGCTCTTTATGGGGCAATCCATATCCCTAGACGACCCAAAAATACAAAATGGCGTACATGCCGACTTGAATATACTAGAAACCTACAAATTAGGCACCGCTTTACTTAGTGATGCCTTGGTTACTTCAGAAGCCGAAGCCTCCATCGATCCCGGGGATGCTTCACTAAATTCTTCAGCAGGGACTGAAGCTGGGCGATTGTATGGAGAGATGTTCAAGGATGATGCAAACTATGCACACACACTCAATCGACTCGCTGAAATACTCACAGACAGGCAGACTGCCTCGGATAAGGGAGAGGCTCTGGATCCTCAACAATCTACCACAGCTGAAGCAAGCGTTGACGCCAACAAGGCCATTTTATCGGAGTCATCTTCCCCCACTTCGAAGGAGGCGATTCGGATGTTAAGGAAGCGATTTGCCATTTTGAAAGTGAGTAGTCTTGGTCTGAGTCTTGTTGCGCTGCTTTTCTCTCCAACATATCTCATCTCACCCCGCCTCTCCCCCCCTCTTCCTACCCCACTCTCTTCACCCCAACCCACCCCTACCTGCAGATCCTTCACACCAATCTCCAACTCACGCGTGCATCCTCAAGTTCTTCTTCTTCCTCCTCTTCCTCATCCTTCATCCCTCCTTCCCATCTCCTCTCTCCACCCCCCCCACCCCCCCCCTCCTCAATTCTCCAAGCAGCCTCGATTCGCATTTCCCTCCTAACTCTAGAGCATCTCCTGGACTCCTCTCCCCTTTCCCCCTCCCAAACCTCCCTCTTCTGCTCCCTCACGGACTCCCTGGCATCCCTTATCCACCAAACTGGGCTTCTCTCTCTATCAAACACTTCCCAGTCTGACGCCCAGACCCTCAGCCTGATCACGACCTTCGCCAAGTCTGTCGCCAAAAAGACCTCTAACGAGAGAGTCCTGAGAGGTGGAATAACGCTCCGCCTTGCAGTAGCCCTGTCCCTTGGAGACGTCGGTGGGATAGTCAAGTGCGCGGCAATGATCCACGGAGCAGGCTTCAACGTTTGCATCCCGCAAAAAGAGATCTCGATCGCAGCAAAGTCAGAGGATGAGGACTCCTCAGACGAAGAGGTGAGAATTGAGCTTACTGCGAACGCAGTAGTAGGCAGCAAAGCAGCGATGCTGTTCTGACCACTAACTTACGCTCCGCTCACCAACTTCCGCTGCCGCAGCTCACTACCAATACGTCTACTACCACTATCAGTCCCTCGTCGTCCCTATCAATTACTTCCTTCACGGACCTCCTATCTTCTCACGATGTTACCTTCAACCTCTCGAATCCCGACTCCCTTATTACAACCTACCCCGTCAGCTTCTCCAGCTCTTTCTCAACTTCCTCGTCCCTGTCCCAGGATCCCTGTCCGGATCCCTCTCACGCAGGCTTTTGCACTGCTGGCGATAAGCACGGTTACATTTTCGCTAACGATACCCTAACAGTCTTTGAGACTGGCTACGGCGGCGGCCTCAAGGGCGTTCTTGACCGCTCCCAGCCCAACGTAACCAAACTATTAGCAAAGTTTGTCGACCCAGACGAACCTAAGCCCGTGCCACCCACGATTGTCACCGTTGTCAATCCGAACGGCCTGGAGGTGAGGGAACAAGCGTGGCAGGGAATTAAAGATTGACTGGCAACAAACTAATCCCCCCCCTCCCAACCCCCCCCCACCCCAGGTATACGCGGATTACGCTGACCTTGGTTCTTCTCTTCTCTCTCACCTTCCTTACGGCCACAGCTCTCCCATTGTCGCCTCCCAAGTTTTCGTAGCCAAGGACGGGATCTCCTTCGTGAAGATCGAGCAGGGGTACGTAAAGGTGAAGGAGCCAAAGGCCCTGGGTGAGAAGAAGAAAGAAGCAGAAGCTGGACGAGGAGACGAAAACCGACGACGAGGAGTAGGGGGGGGGGGAAGGAGGACGACGAGAAGAGGGGGAAGGAGCAGGGGGGGGAGACGCATTGGAAGACGCATGGGACGGAGGCCTCACGTCGACGACGAATACAGTGGCTCCGAGTCCGACAGAGGATCTTCTGAGGAGGACTCAGAGGACTCGGGGCATTCATCGTCAGAGGATCTATCGTCGGAGGAGGACGAGGAGGATGAAGAGGACGAGGAAGATGACGAGGACGACGAGGAGGATGAGGAGGATGACGAGGATGAGGACATCGAAGATGAAAATGAAATTGACATCGAGGGAGAGACTTCGGCAGATATTTCTCCATCACTATCTCCAGATCCAATCGCCCTCTCCGACTCCCTCATGAAACCCTCACAACCCCCTAAACACTACCTTAACAACATCTCCATCTCCACCGAGGACGTCATACTATCGATAGACAATATATACCCCAAGAGCTACCTCGCGCAGACTTCGAGTTCCTTCCACCTTTTCACATCATCATTCGGTCGCAAGGTCTTCAAGATCGACCCTTCGAGTTTGACCCCATCCGCCGTTTTCGACGTGCCCCAAATCCGCCCTTCCTCCCTCGACGAAGAAGATAGCGTGAACCTGCTTTGCTCGAAATACGGCGGCATGGACGAGACGGAGGGAGGAATAATCGCTCCCGTGCTATCCAATGACGTAAACGCTGACAGCTCTAAAGGCTTTCAAAATACCTCCCAATACTCCTCCGTGAACTTAGCCGACTGCAACCTTATTCCCTACTCGGTCCTGACGCCTTCTCCTCTTTTTGCGTCCGTTAGCAAATGCAGGAACGTCGAGCTCGTCGGTTGCACTTTCCTATACTCTCCAAAGCTAGTTGGCAATTCTCCTGGAGAGCACCCACCCCTCCCCGAAGTAAGCGTCAAGGTCGGCGGCTTGCCTGGTGGAAATGTATTTTTATCCAACCCCGTTCTCGAAGAGGTGCCTGGCAGCGATGCCCAATTCTTCGTCACGTTTCTGCATCACTTTGATGTCCTACCCACTTCTCCATCAATTTCCAGGCGAGACGTGCTCACCTTCACCTTCCTTACCGCCTCCGGAGAAGACGACAACGACGTTGAAGGACACGCCTCTCCTACCCCAGATGTGGTCCCAAATGACTCTTCCGACACCGAATCGATTGGTTCTGAATCAATGCCCTCTTCACCTCGCAGCAACCAGTCCCCTCCCTCCGACATGAGCAAAATCCCCTCAGACCTCTCTCTCCTCGCTCTGCACTGTTTTGGAAAGCCGGTTCTACCTCCCCAGGACGTGGCAATGACGTCAGACTCGACCTCCCTGTACTTTGTAACGGTTGGCCCTCCGTCGTTGAGTGCCGATAAAGTCTCCTTAACTGTCACCAAGACTGACGAGGACCTCAATGTCTCCACCACTCAGCCCCTTGAGTGTTCTTCCTTGAACCCTCTCTACCTTACTCGAGGATACTCTCTTTATACGAATGGGCACTTCCTTACCATAGGAGTTCCACTTACTACGATTGAGATGGTAGATGGGGAAAGCTACTCGAAACACAAGAAGGCTTGGAAGAAACAGACCCCAAATGAAGAGGAAGGGGCCCAAGTCAAATACTTCACCTTCAGTCTTAAGACTGGGATTGAGACTTCTGCGACAATAATTGGGTACCAAGGTTGCCCCACCACGGCACCGGGCGTCGCCCCGACGGTTCTCTCCTACGACCTAACCAACAACGTTATTCACGGGGCCTCTCTCGATGGCAATATTACGCGCTACAGGAACATGGGCCTTCAGCCCCGTCTCGATAACTCCCTCGATAAGCCATCAACACGACTCGCGCTTCACGCCGAGTCAACCTCGAACGAGACAGTCGCTGCAAGTATCCTGTGCCACCTAGACCGTCTGTCAGAGCCGTACTCGCCCTCTCTCCGCCCTCTTGCTGAGGAGGACGTCATAAACGAGGTGGAGGTCACGAGCAACTGCGACAAAGAAATGTGCTACTTCAAATTTCGGGGCTTCATGTTACCTATGAAGGGACACGGTTGGAACTTTGTAGTCATCGACTATTCTTCGCCTAATAACGACTTCATCCCCACAGTAGTTTCAATCTCGTCAGGATTCCTCTGCGATAGAGTTGCAGATCTGATCGAGAAACTTCCTAAGGACACCCTTGTCCTCGTTGCCTCTGCTGGTTACGTAACTGTAGGCGAGAAGATGTCTCCCAGATGCATAAAGTCTTTCGAATCGATCGGCGTCTCAAATATTGAAAAGCTGAAATCTTCGGATTCGATCGCAGTAATTGGTGTCAAGGGAGCTCAGCCCAAAGATATCAAGCAGGCTGTTGCTCCGAAGCACCAGGGGCCTGTGACTATTAAGCGCATTCTCCCAACTCCTAGAATTCCTCTTTCTATCGATGCGACACGTTCGACCTTTAAAGAGGTGAGAAATTCAAAAACATTTAACACCTTGACATAATAATTCTAAACCACCCGCATCTCGTCTCACGTCGCAGTTGATTTCTCTTCTTCTCCACCACTCTCATCATTTCACACACAAAAAAACTGACCGAACGGATTTTGATTTGTCAACGTTTTCCATCCTTCTCTCTACCATGAAGATTCTGACTGCCAACCTCCACCAGCTTTTGACAAGAACAGACCCTGCTATTGCGGCGACCTTCTTAAAGATAAAGCAGACCGAGAGGCTCAAGGCGCTCCTACTGAAATGCTCCATTGACCCCCCAGCAGAGGCTCTCCTCGCAGCGGCCTGCCTGCGCTTGCTAAAGGTGTCGATGAATTTGTTCTGGCCTACGACGAAAGAGCGTTGCAAGCTGTTAATCAGTTACCTTCAAAAGTATGTGTCCGGTGATCTGCGTGGCTTTGAGCCGGAGCTTCTTCAAATCTTAATGGCGCAAATGTCCAAGGCAGAGAACATCACCGATCTCCTTCTCAAGTCGGACGAGTCCGAGAACGAGTCGGCGCCTGCCTTCTCCACTGCGATGCTTCTCGTTGACTCGCTCCTCTTGATCACCACAAATGAGTGGAAGCTCAGCTGCTCGAACCTTCTCTCAGATACCAAGACTACGTCTAAAGGAATTGGTGCCGCAGCTTTGAACATGTTAGCGACACTATCGAATCATCTCCTTTCCTTGACTTCTCTCGGCATGGGCAAAGAGGCAGAGAAGAGCAGGGATAGGAGCAATGAAGTCAATGCTTCTGCCAATACTAATGCCAACAACGTGCTCGCTCCTCCTACGCCGAGTCCTCCTTCCCCTCGAAGATCCTCTTCGAACCTTCAACCGCCAATGCCTCCATCATCAGCAAGCAAACTTCTCAAGTCGTCTAAGAAGCACCCCTTTGCCGATCTTTTCTATATGTGCAAGAAATTTGCGACCATGACGGAAACCATTTCCTCTCATGCCATTGAAACTCAAAGGAAGAGGGCGCCAGAGTCGCACTTTTTCGATCTTGATATCGAACAGTTGGCTAAGGCCCCTCTCACCTCCCTGCTTCCAAACCTCATCTTCTCTGTCAATTATCTCGTCGAGGAGGTTGGTGAATCGTGGTTGAATTCCCTTCCTGAAATTGCCGAAATTTTCCTCCCTATGGTTTCATCAATCGCATCCCTCACGGCCATGATACCACCCTCTCGGATGAAGAGCACCTCCTCGGTCACTGAAATAATTTCCATGAGATCTCTTACTTTTGAGTCAAGGCACCCATACCTTCCCAACACGAGCGAGCTTACCCAGATTCGGATTCCTGGAGCTAAGATGATCACCATTGTGTTCGACGAGAAAACACGAACGGAGCAATCCTACGACTTCTGTAAAATATTCAAGGATAAGGACATGAAACATCAAATCAGCCAGAAGCTTTCGGGCCGGGATGCGGACGCGAACTGGCCGGGCTTGAACGGCATGCCCCCCCTCGAGGTCGAAGGCGACAGCTGCTGGATCCAATTTGTCAGCGACGGCAGCAACGAAGACTGGGGTTGGATGTTGACTGCAACAGCAGAAGTAAAGACCAAAGGAGGGGGAAAGGAAAGTCACTGGCTTGCATCTCTAGACCAGCACGTATCGACTTGTGTCGCGTGCGTTTGCGAGAAGACCCTCGTAGGTACCCAATGGGACCCGATTGAAGACCAGTGTAGCAAATGGTTTGAGGACGAGATCTTTGGGGGAAATAGGGAAATGAGGAAGGCAAAGAAGGGAAAGAAGCAGCTAAACCCTGAGGGCGTCTTTCTGGCAGAACTGGTAGAAGTCAGCACGCCCGTGAAGGATGGTAACTTGGCGGAGCGACTCGTGTACAAGATGAAGCGTTTGGTCCCTGAGGACCAGGGCCTCGAGCAGAACATAAATAGAGCGGTGAATGCTACGATAGCGGCTCTTTTGTGGTCGAAGCATGCAGTTTCTGATGCAATGCGATTTAGCAAGGAAAAGGATTTGAGCCCTTCAGATGCTCTTCTCAAATCTTGGAAGCTCGGACAAAAGATGCGGCAGTTCTTCAAACTTAGTGACATGCGCGCTGCGCAAACAACCACTGCTCCTGCTCCTCCTACTTTAGTTCGTGGGGACAGTCTATACTCTGGAGCAGACGAGAAGGTAGTCAAGGCGGTTTCTATAAAGATTGTCGAGAAGGCTACGTACCTTATCTCCCTCCCTCCTCCAGCAATTGATCACAGTAGCGCCAAGAATAGGTTTCAGCAGGCTGCAAAGATAGCCCTCAGCAGGCAAACTTCTTTCAACACCGACCGCTGGAAGCGTGCTGTTGGAGAGCTGCAGGCCACGCACAAGCTGAGCAGGTTCATGGAGTGGAGGAGGATCGCAAACGAAAGAAGGGAGAAAAACAGGGGAAGCAGTGTAGCCGAGAGGATTCTTTTGTTCTTGCAGGAGGACATCGACATCGCGGCTCTTGTCAATGTCAAAGACAAGAGGAACGAGAGGGCGAGGATTCGCACTGTTAGTTTCAAGTTGCTTGAAGATTTGATCTCCAGAACAAGCATGATGAAGAGTAAATCCTTGGTTGTGAGCACCTTGAGAGCTCTATTCTTAACAAGGAGGGACGATAAGGTCAAATCGAAGACTCACTACATGAATGGTGTCGAGGGGAGCAAGGCCGAGCTGAGGGAGAAACTGAAAGAGAACTGGTTCAGCGTTGTCAACGTCATTGTCTCTCAGTTGGCGGAAATCAATAACACGCACCACAACGATGACGTTGACGTTGCTAGCTCAGACGAGTCCGAGGCTGGCGCTAGCAACGGGGAAGACGGACAGCCTCAACATGTTGATGTGCTTGATGATGAGCAAGGTAACGGCAGTGGGTCAGATGCTCTCAGCTCGGGAGGACTTGCAGAGAAGCTTGCTCTTTCCGCCGACAGGACGGAGCTCACTGTGTGCTGCCTGAAAGCAATTTCTATAGAATACGACTACACTGACCATGATGCCTTGACCAATACCTCTCTCCTTAAGGTTCTTAGGCCGCTGCTTTCGTCAAAACACGAGCGCATCAAAACAGTGGCGTGGGACGTTTTCGAGATTCTCCTGGCCAGGGGAGTTGGGATGGAAGGACAGCCTTTGGATGCCATAGAGACTTTGTCGAGTTGGACTACGAGGCTGCTCACCCTTCTGGAGGAACAGCTAGAGCATGCTGTTGATAGCGTCTTAGAGGACAAGAGTGCGGAGACGCCCCTTTCGGTATCCACATTAATAAAGGAGATGGAGGACGGAGATAAGGGGAAACCGGAGCAAGACACCATCGCTCAGGGGTCACAGGTGACGAATGAATCGCCCCCTACCATCATTTTCAACGACACTGTTAGTCTTGACCGCCGTTTCCCAGGAAAAGTTGCCCAGCACGTTCCGCTCACTACCCTCAACACTATATCCTTTTGGATCAACAGGAAGGCCACCGCATTCGACAGGGAAATGAAGAATTGCCTTGGCAAGGACTTTGTGAAAGAGGGGTTGAGAGTAATGCGTACCGAAGACCATCCCGCCCTTTCTAAAAAATTCAAGGATAGAACCGACGGCGACGGCAACGATGACGAATATGAGGGGGCTTCAAGCAGTAAGAAGAAAGAGAAGCGGCAAAAATTGCTTCTCGACATAGGAACTGTGACCGCTGTCCACGGAAACGGAGAGATCGAAATTCGATGGGATGACAACAAAAAGATTGAGACTGTGAGGTTTGGGAAGTTCATTCAGCAGAAAGCCAAGAGTTCGAAGAGAGAGCGCGATGCAGACGAAAACGACATTAGCCGCGTTTCTGAGAGCGAAGATGTCGTCCTTGCTGGCAATGAAGAGGATGACGAGGCAGATTCATCGATTCGTGCTGTTGTTGTTGTTGAGGAGGAGGAGGAGGAGGTGGAGGAGGAAGCCGAAGAAGGGGAGGATGAAACGAGCGGGGATAACTTGGAGGAAAATCTGAGCACGCAATCGTCTCCTTCAAGACTATCTTTGGGATCTAATCTACCCAAATTGAAACTTTCTCCAGGCAAGCCATTGAGCTCAAGGAAGGTTTATGACGTCAAGGTAGTAGACCCAGATTGTTCCGGACTTATATATTACAAGGGAAGCCCCTCGATAGATGGCAATGGGACGGACAACGCTTGGAGAGTGTTGAAGATGCAGGTCAATCTTGACGGGACTCTCGGCTACCTGGCAAGCATGAGTAACAAGAATGAAAAGAGCGAACAGTGGCTTAGCGTAAATAGCAAGTCAAAGATTCCGCACTCGGAATGGGTTCACGTTGCAATTGTCTCTGATGCGTCTTCATGCAATATGTACGTGAATGGTGTGAAGGAGGGCGAAGCAAATTTCCCTCAGAGCATGAAAAAGGAGGAAGCCGGAGAAGCGAGCAATTTGGTTATTATCGAGAGCAAGCATCCATATGGCGCGTACACCGACCAGAGCTGGGAAGTCAGTGTCGAGGGTGCCATCGGATACAAGGTGTCCTTCGACGAGGCAACAAGGACGGAAAAGACATTTGACTTCGTCAGATTCTTTGAAGACGAGAACAAGATGAATCAGATTGGAGAGGAAAAATACTGCGGAGGCATGGACGGGAGCGAAGGAAATTGGCCGGGGTTGGATGGAGTGGAGGAACTCACCATTGCGAAGGAGAAGTTTTTCGTGCAGTTTAAGAGTGACGGAAGCAATCATGACTGGGGTTTCAAGTTTTATGCTGTGCCTATTTTCCCAGAGAAGATGAGCAAGGAAGAGGAAGATAAGTCGAATTTTGTCGAAGATGAGGCTGCCAATCATGTCGACAAGGAAAGGGAAGATCCCAAGGAGGATCTCGTTGTCATCAAACCTCCCTCGGGAAATCAAGACACAACAGACGACCCAGCTAAGGACGAGGTCGCTGTGGGTGAGACTTTCAAGGTACCGAACCGCCCCCTTCCTAACAACCTTTCGCCCTTTTACCTTGGTAATTTACCAGCGGGCATTCTCCAGCGATCTCAAGGCCCCAAAGAAACGTCGAAGGGGAATTTGCTCACGCGATCGTGCGATGGATTTGTTTCGAGCATGAATATCTACGGGTCGGTCTTGGGACCCCTTGACCTCCAGAATTTGCAAGAAACCAGACCTATGATCACTCCCGTCGTAACCTCCGAGAGTCTTTGCCTAGACGTCCTACTGATGGCTCTTCGTTGCGCTAGAGCGGGCGTCCTGAGTACGTCAGCTGCCCTTGTTACACCTTCGGTTCTCAAGGCACTGATGACGCTCTCTCGTCTAGGAGATCCAACCGTTCAAATTTCAAGTTACAGGGTTCTTAAGAATGTTATGCCCCTTGCGAGGACGGAAGTAGTTGACACTCAGAGTGCAACTTTGGGCGGCGGCGTCTTTGTCAGAGATATCATGAGTGACGTTGGTTGTTGCATGGATCCCTACATACACCTTCAAGACGATTCCAGTTCAGATTGTTTCGAGGGCGTCACGCAATGGAGCCGGCGCGAGAGGGAGTCAGTTTGCAGAGAACAAGTTAACCTTCTTAGGGCACTCATGGGCAACTCTGACTTTAGGGAGCAGATCATGGGAATTATGAGGGAGGCCATGGGCCGTTGGTCCGACGTTGAAAGTATGCTTCTGAATGCATATACACCACTCAAGGAAGGAGTTGCCGGCAGCACCTCCGACGTTCACCTGCTTCACCTGCTTCTTGCCAGCGTCGCGATTCTCGGTGGCAATTTGGTAGATAATGTAGTCGGGGTGGCTGGGCTTTGCAAAGTGGTCAAGAAAGCGGGCTCGACCCTCACGGAGTGCGTCGTCATTGCAGAGTCTACGCCGCCTGCCGACTCAATGAGCGAGGATAACAAGAAAGGTTGGGAAGGCTGCAGCCACTTTGGGGAGGCCGTTGTTGTCGCTTACGGTACAGGTGGCAGGGGCGAAATCGTTCCGGTGGGAAACGTTGTGGTGACAGAGGACGCCAAAACTGAGGGCATCGATGCGGTCAGAGAGGCCCTGGTTGAGGATAGTGAATCGAGATCTACCATCGTTCGGTTCTTCAAACAGCTCATAGAGACTGACGGAATGAATTGGGAGGGTTCTAGCCTCGACACCATTGTCACTGAGAGCGAGGAGGAGGTGGTAGTCGAAAGCGAGCATCCCCACGGAGAGGACGTTTCCATGATAAAGTCTCTTAGCTTTCCAGGCGCCGAGAAGATCGTTGTTTCATTTGCTGAGGAGTGCAACCTGAAAGGATCTGACGACAAGTTGGTGATATGGAAGGATGAACAGAAGAGCAGCGAGTGGGGGAGATTCTGTGGAGGCGATAGCGCAAGTCCTTGGCCGGGAGTCGGCGGAACTCCTCCCCTCATTATCGGATCAGGAAGTTGCTACATTGAGTTCCGAACCAATTCTTCTGGGAGCTCGTGGGGGTTCAGGCTTACTGCTAAGGCTAAGGCAGTCTCGAAGGTGTTTCCTCCAAAGGCTTGCCCCCCAAGGGGCAAAGGGATGATATGCTACCTCAAGTCCCTAGGGAGTGTTGCATTGAACTCACTCCTGAGTGGCCAGGGCGAAGGAAGTACTTTCACCAACACGCTTTTTGCTCCTGGAGCAGGAGATAGTAGGGATGGCGGCGAAAGTGACAATGCCGCGAGCGGGTTGTGCAGGGCCTTAGTCAAGGAGAGCTTGCGGCGCAAGCCCGCATTGAGGAGCAACGTTGGCTCCGCAAAGATCTTAGTCTTGGAGAGCAGTCACCCATACTCCAACAACCACAACTCCGCGGATATGCACGTTTTCAAAAATGCCTCAAAGCTTATCATTACATTCGACCCCGAGACGAGGACCGAGAACGGCGCCGATTACGTTGTCTTTTACAAGGATGAAGATCAGAAAGACATGTATGGCGAGAGATTCAGTGGAGGAAAGGATGGGGGGAGCAGTAACTGGCCTGGCTTGAATGGACGGCCTCCACTAGTGATCGAAGGAGATCGGTTCTGCCTTGTTTTCAAGACCGACGGTTCTGTTACAGATTGGGGCTGGAAGTTGAGGGTTAAGTGCGTTGTCGGCGATTTGAACTTCATCGATTGTTCCGTCAGAGAGGCTTGCCAAAATCTTTGCTACGCCGTTGGTGTCATGAGGGAGGGTCGAGGAGGGCAAAAGTGCGTTCCTAGGGAAGAAGTACAGGAATACCTGGAAAGTATGAGGTCGGCAACAGCTTCTGGCAATCTCTCCGGTCCTGTTGACGACACGTCTCAGGTAAATTCGAGGCAATCATCCTTTGAGAAAATTGAAACCTTGGGCGACATCGTATTCGACGAAGAGAAGAACGCCGGGGCTAGTATAATTAGTGCAGTCGGATATATCCTCGTTGTGGTAAATTCTGGCACACCTGTGTTGTTCGAGCCAGGGGATAATGGGGCAAATGCTAACCAGGGGGGGAGAGAGATCTGCACTGTCCAGAAGGGAACCAGAGTAAGGGTTTTGGAGGAGAGAGGTTATTGGGTGCGAGTCGCTCTCCTTAGTGCTGCGAATATTATTTCCACTCGTTTAGGAATTGAAGGCGAGAGACAGAGGGGCAATTCCACCTCGAGCCAGCACTCAGCCGACGGCAACAGTGAAGGAGTTGATACAGCTGGAGTCAACAGCGATGGGGTTAGAACTAATTATCTTGAAGCGGGCACTTCGAGTGACGAGTTTGAGAGCGTTGGTTGGATAAAGCGGCGTAGTGATGATAACCAGTTCCTGTGCTTTGAAGGTGAAGAGAACAGCTTTGGACAAGGGGGGAAATTTAGCTCTTCGGAAGAAACAGGCGAAACGGAGACGATCACACTCGAAATTGAAGACCTGAAGGGAGGAGGTTTCGGGATCGGCGAAGACGACACGGATGATAACGTGAAAAACAAGAATGACTCCAGCAAAGCCAAGTCCTCCCATCCGCTGTGGGAGGTGAGCGATAGCAGCGGAGCTCAAGGAGGACATGGTGACTCTTACGACGGGGCATTCGGGTACCTTGCGTGGGAAAATGTCGGGGCGCTGATCGACGGGCTTGAAAGCCTAACGTGGGCTCTGAGTTCTGCCATAAGCATTGGTATTAATCAGATGACCTTGACCAACCTGATCCCTCAGCTTCGTCTTGACGGACAATGGGACATTGAGGAGGGCGACATTGAAAAGTTCCTTGGGATTGTATTCGAAAATCAGAAAGGAGAGTTCAACAAAAAGCCCCTGGAGGTCATCAAGGAGAAAATTCAGAGAATCGAAGTGAATGACGGCCAATCCTCGACGTTGATGCAGAACCTTTGCGTGGGTAGCTTGAAAGTCTTGGAAGATCACATTGCTCAAGCGTCGAGCGTCCCTAAGGTCTCCGCAATTAAAAAGAAGATTGGAACCGCCCATAATTACGACGACAACATGGACAAGTATTGGCGCGTGAAAATTCCAGGTGCATTGAAGATGAAGATAACTTTTGATCCTCTCAGCAGTACGGAGACCGACTGCGACTACGTCAAGATATACCCTGGGGGGAACAGAAATGTTACCCCACTCGGGCCATTTCACGGGACTGACGCACGTAACAGCAACAAAAACTTTCCCGGGGTGAACAAGCCAGCTTTGTGGGTCGACGGCGACGACATTGAGGTCTACTTTCACTCGGACTCTAGTAACAATGATTGGGGGTTTGAGATGGATATCGTAGGGATCATGCCTCCCCTACCTATCGCCGAGAAGGGCAAGGAAGATGGGGAAACAATGAGCCTCAGGGCTCGTAAAGTAAAGTCGAGGGTTCTGGATCGCAAGATAGACTTCGCGTCTTGGATACTTGAGGCGGGAGGGGAGGTCGGAACTATTAGAAAGTGGCTGCGAAAAAGGAAGGTTTTGAGGCTCTTGAGGAAATCTCTCGATTTGGAGACGAAGGCTATCAGCAGGAGTAGTGGATGGAAAACCAGGATTTTCTCCTTGCTAGAAAGCTTGTTTACTCGAGCAGGGCCCGACGATACGTACCCGGAGGATGAGGAGGACAGGAAAGAAATTGTGTGGACAGTTTATTGGGTGATTCAGAAAACAACAGAAAATTTGAAATTCGCAGAGGACAAGATGAGCAGCTCGGGGATGTTCTGCAGCGAACTGCAGTCCATGGCGAGTTGCGCAAGTAGCGGACATAAGTACGTCGAGGGCTTCGAGGAGTGGAAGGGAGGGAGATTCAGGGTTGGTAAAGATGGGAACAAGTGGCCACTTTGGCTCAAGGGCCTCAGGGAGTGCAGGGACGGGCTGCGCATGCTAGAGAGGAGGACGTTCCCTTCTTTCCTAGCCGTCAAAGAACTCCTTCCTCCCCTGACTAAGAATAAGGCCCTAGTTCTTGAGAGCGCGCACCCATTAGAGAAAAGAGAGGGGCTCTCGCTTGGGGGAGGGGACATTTTGGGCTTTGACTTTGCGGGCGCATCTCGAGTCTTGGTCACCTTCTCTAGCCAGACGAGAATGCCCTTGGATTCAACTCTCAAGGTAGTCAAGTACAAAAACGAAAATAAAACTGAAGAGGAAACGGTGGCATCTTTGAAGGGTCTGCAGGGTGGAACGGAAGACGGGCTTCTACTTGGGGATCGGATTTGGGATGTGCACGGTTTGGAGGACGCAGGGGACGATGAAGTTGAGTGGAGCCGCACTCCTTTAGCTGTTGGAGATTTGGTCGTTAGAGGAAGAGACTGGCGATGGGGCGCGGAGGGAGGAGGAGGAAAGGGAGAGGTAAAGAGACTGGGCAGTTGGGAGAAGCAGGATAAGAAGGGTGTTCACGTTGAGTGGGAGGATGGAAGTGTCGGCTACTACAGATACGGAGTTAAGGGAGAAGGGCTGCACACCTACTTTGATTTGAAGAGGGTCGGTGTTGGAGACCTGAGTAGGAAGGCAATCGTTTTCGAAGGGTCTGCTGGGTACATTGACGTTCTTTATGGGGAAGAGAATGGTGGGGCGGAGAAACGGGGAGATAAGGAGAAAAAGGGCTGGACTAAAGTCACCAAGGGAGGGTTGGGAAAGAAGATAGGAACAATCCCGTACTGTCAGAAGACGGACTTTACGTCTGACTTTACAATCAGTGCGTGGTTTAAGTGCGTCGAGGGTGGAGGGGAATTGTTAGGCAGAAAGGCAATGGTGAAAGCGTTGGGGGAACTTTGCCAGTTCAAGGTTATCGTTCGAGGTGGCAATGGCGATAACCCGATGGACGTGCAGGTTATCATGGGAAATGCGGAAATGGCTGTTGGATTCGAGAAGACACTGACGTTTAATAATGTATATAACGGCATCGCGGGGAAGGGCGTGTGGTGCTTCTTTCTATTGAAGGTCCAGGGTCCAGAGGTTGAGGTAATCATCAACACGGGCCAAGGGTATGTCGGACAGTCACAAGTGTCGATGCATGGGAAGGGAATCTTCAACGGCGAAAGGATTGGCGCCCCCTTTGACTCGGGGATTGACATCGGAGACGATTTTCAAGGTTTCGTTGCTGACGTGAGGGGATGGAATAGAAACCTTGAGATTGGCGAGCTTTTGAACGTCATGCGGGGAAACGACGTTACTGGCCAAATCTTTCGGTATAACCTAGAGGGGGGAGACTGGCGAAACGCGGTAGAAGATGCTGGGCAACCTGGTGGCTTAGTTGGAGCTTTTGGCACTGAGGTTGTGGAGGGCGAGGAGTTTAACTGGGGGCAAAATACGGGGGGGGGGGAGAAAGATACTTCTTGGTGGGGTTGGAAGGCGGAGGTGAAGCCCGTGTACTGCCTGGGCACTCCCCTTGCCGATGGGCTCAAGGACGCGTTCGAAAAAGATACCGTCTCTGCAGCTATTTTAGGCCACGATTATGCTCTTGTCAAGTACGCCAACGCAGTGAGCGTCACCAAAAACATCAAGACTGAGGAGATACTGAGGACAAGGTGGGAGGACATTAGCCCGCTGATGGAAGATTTGACGAGAAGTGTTATGCTCAGAGAGCTCTGTCAGATGGATGCCAAGATCATGGTGGAGGGGAAGAACGTGAAGGTTGTGCAGTGGCGTTGGAAGATGGTCCAGACTGTGAACAAGCTACTGAACAACTGTTTGGGCTTGGTAGATTTGTCCAAGTACGAAAAGGTTGGGACGCTGGCTTATGAAATCAGCAAGATGAGAAGGCTGATTTTCAGGTGAGTATGGACGGAAAGCAGTTTATAGTTCTTCCTTCCCAAGGGTTTTATCTCACATCCACTAATAAACAATCGCAGAGGTCTTAAAATACCCTGGTGGGAGAATGCGCTATCAGCCACCGCAAACCCCACGGAAAGCATGTTTGAGGTCAAAATAAGTAGAAGCAGGGCGACGAAGCACATTAGGAACGGGCTTTGCGACGTCGGCGGTAGGTGGAGCTGCTTCGGACAGGGCTTCAGGCAGATCCACAGGCTACACCCGATGAAACTCAGGGGCAACGGGCAGCTGTACAACACGACCTTCATGGGGGAGCGAGCACATGACGCGGGCGGGCCGTACAGGGAGACATTCTGTGAATACGCGACTGAATTGATGAGCGCAGCCACGCCTCTCTTCATCCTCGCCCCAAACGGCAGGCACGCGGTGGGGATGAATAGGGATGCATGGGTCCCCAATCCCAGCTCTTATCGGGTTGCGGGCCTAATTGCTGCGGAAATGTACGAGTTCGTGGGGAAGATTTTCGGCATTGTTGTTAGGAGCAAGGACTATTTGAACTTGACCTTGCCCAGTATCGTATGGAAGAAGATTTGCGGGGAAGCGATCGATTTGGGTGATTTGGAAGCGATCGACATTAGGTGAGTTGGAGTTAGGCCGATGTGATGATTTGCACCCTGTATCGCTGAATGTCGCTCCAACGCATAAATCACTTACCCCATTGCAACGTCGCAGCTTTGTGAAGAGTATGGACAGCATTAGAAATATTGCCAAGGAAGGTGTGACAGCGGAGACTTTCGAACACATAATATTTGAGTCGTTTGAGACCCTTGGAAGCGACGACAGAAAGGTGGAGCTGGTTAAAGGGGGATCGGAGAGGGACGTCACCTTTGAGAACAGGGGTGAGTTCTGCGACCTCGCCACCGAATTCAGGCTGGGCGAGTTCGACAGGATGCTTGATAGTATTGTGCGGGGGTTCAGCACTGTCGTGCCTCAGAGGCAGCTCTGCCTCTTCACATGGGAGGAGACAGAGCAGATGGTCGTGGGAAGCCCCACGATCGACATTGCACTGCTCAAGTCCGCGACGGAGTACTCCGGGTGTAGCGCTGAGGACAAGCACGTGAAATTCTTTTGGCAGACGCTGAGGGAGTTCACAGACGAGGAGAAGACAGCGTTCTTGAGGTTCACTTGGAGCAGGACGAGGCTGCCACTGAACAAGGAACAGTTCCCTCAGAGGTTCAAGCTCCAGAGCTGTGGGCTGAGCCCTCCGGACGCCTACTACCCCATCGCTCACACGTGTTTCTTCAGCCTTGAGCTGCCAAGGTACAGCAGCTTGGAGATTTGCAAGGAGAAACTGAGATACGCAGTTTTCAATTGCCAGGCCATAGACGGAGATGATACCGACGTGGGGATAGCGGCGGCGGAGATGGGATGGGAGGACGACGATTGATTAGGCGGGGGGGGAAATAGGTGGTGGACATAGAAATAAATAGAATGGGGGGGGAGAAATGTCATGTAATAATACAGGAAGCTATATTCTGAAAACTCTTGCTTAGGTTACAAACTCACTTACATATCAAACTCAGCCTCCTCCTCAGCATCATCATCGTCCGGTTGCTGCGTTTGCAACTGAGAGGGCTCTTGAGAAGTTTGAGTGTTGTCCGTGGGAGCCTGAGTTTGAGGTTGGGAGGGTTCGGAAGAGGAGGAGGGGGGGAGGGATGCACCCTCGTCATCATCGTCTTCGTCGAATGTAGCCTCGGTCTGCGACGATGTTACGAGCAGCAGGGAGAAGCGTTAGTCGGGTTTAGTACCTACGGATTCCCGGTGCTAATTCCCGGTGCTCCGAACTCCCCTGTCCATTCTCACCTCCTCGACCTGGCTAGTATCCTCCACGACAAGCTCATCGTCGTCGTCGTCCGATTCAAGCAGCCGGGCAGAGGTTCGTGTTGCAGTTGCGGGCGTGATGGTGGACGTAGTGGTGTCAGGGTGGGGTGACTTCAGGGGTGAGGGGGGCGTGGAGGAGCTGGTTGCGACACTGTCGGAGGCTGCAGCCCTTGCCATGATGGCGGCGAGCTGAGCTTGGCGAGCGGAGGAGATGTTCTCGCCGGACTGCGGTGAGCAAAGGGAGGGGGTTAGGGTGAGTGTTAGATGTCGATTGGGTGGCTTTAGGGGTCCTTTTCTTCGCACCTCGTCAATCTGCAGCTGCCTCCTGGCCTCCTCTGAGGCTTCCTCTCCTAGTGCGCGAAGGATCTTGTCAGCTCCTTCGTCGCCGTACTTCTTGGTGAGCGCCTCTTTCCTGACACCCTGCGAAACGGCAAGTGAAGGGGTTGTGTAAGTGGGAAGGTTGTAATATTTTGAGCATCGTGATGAACCTTTCGCTCTTCGTCTGTTCTCACCTCCCTCATCAAGTTAAGCTGGGCCTTAACCTCGTCCTTGCCCCCCACGGTCTCGATCCTCATGAGTAGGTCCTCCCAGTGCATGCCTCCGAAGAGGTTGGTGGCCCAGTTGCGGAGGCCAGAGGTAAATGCCTTGGTGAATTCCTTCTCGTGACCACGACCCTTGTAGAGAGTGGAGACGTCGAGCCCTCGGTGGAGGGCAACAAGACCGTTGGGACCGAGGAGGCCCTTAGGACCCTCAATTTCAAACTTAGCTCTGCAAAGGGTTTGGGAGAGGGAGGAAGAGGGAGATTGTTTAGAACGGGCGATGAAGGAGGGGTAAAGATGACAAATCTCATTTGCGAGTTTCTTCGATCATCGATTCAAGCTCCGCAGGATGCACCTTCCTAGATGCATCTTCCTGAAGGTGCATCCTGGTGCATCCTCCCCTCCTGTCTCTCATGCTGCTCACCTCTTCTTCTTCGCCTTGGCAGCAGCCTCAGCCTCAGCCTGCAGACTCTCATCTGCAGTCAGGTCAGTCTGCGGGTTTTCGTTAACTTCGTCACCCGATCTCTTCTTCCTGGTGGGTGCCTCTTCCGCAGCACCGAAGAGGGCATCTAGACGAGCCTCTTCCGCATCGCTATCGTCGGAAAAGACGGGAAGATCGTTGGATCCGTATATTGAAGATGACATGTAATTGATTTTTGGGTAGGAGAAGAGAGAGGAATGAGACCTGAGAGGGTTGGAGGGAGGAAAAGGCGGGGGGGGGAGTAGAGGGAATTAGTTGTGTTGGTTAGTTGAGGAGTTTGGAATGTGATATTTCGAAAATAAAGACGACAAGAGAGATCAAGTATCGTATTTTGTACGTACAACAAGTGTTTAACACACACACACCTCAAGGAGCCAAAATTGGGTGTCCCAAAATCAGAGTCAACTCCCTAATATATGAAGGGATTACTTACATCACGATTGTTCAATGTAGGAGGGCTTGGATTACTTCATACCTCTCGTAGCTTTAGTCTTTCCGCGGCTACAACCTCACACCAGCTCAAATGCTCTGATGGGCTCAAGCTTGCTTTCGACAGAGTTGATTTTGGAGGGTCAGCTTCGCAAAATGCACCTGAGACTCTTCTATTGCACGGATGGTTGGACAATTCCGCGACCTTTACGCCCTTTCTTCAAAATGTTGGAAAGAATTCGAATAGAAACTTCTGGTGAGAGTATGAGTCCGGTGACAAGGACACGAACCTTTCTTAACGCTCATCCCCTCCCCCCCTCTCCCCCATTCTCTTACGGCAGGAACCTCGACTTCCCGGGTCACGGTCACTCCGACCATAAATCCTTCGATTCGCCTCATGTAATGGTTGACTACATGTTCTACGTAAAGACCATGGTCGACCACATTCGATCAGAGACGGGAGTTGAGAAGGTTTCGCTGGTAGGCCATAGTATGGGTTCTGGCGTGGTGAGTACTTCTAATCTTCATCTTTATTTACATTTACGTTTACATCTACATCTAACAAAACCACCCAAAACCACCACTCTCACTATTTACCATCATTTGTAGGCCTCGGCTTTTGCTAGCGTGTATCCTGAACTAGTTTCTGATCTCGTTATGATCGAAGGTCTAGGTCCCCTCGGTCGTCCAACATCCGAAATTGGCAAGCACATTCGTCAGAATGTAGACAAGCGAGTCTTAGGCAACCCCGTCTTGTCAAGCGGCAGGGAACGGATGTACAAGAACGTAGAGGGGGCCGTCGAGGCAAGGATGAAGAGCGCCACTCTCGCTCCTGGCAATCAGTATATAAGCTCAGAGTCCGCACGGCTAATAGTTGAGAGGGCAACGAAGGAGGGAGAGGGGGGGGTCTACTTCAGGCACGATAAGAGGCTGCAGTGGCCGAGCGCGCAGTACTTCACAGAGGGACAGGTCAGGGAGCTGTTGAGTGGGATCGACTGCAGGACTTTGATTGTTAAGGCAGAGGATGGCTGGCCGAGCCCTAATGAGGAATTTACTAGGGGGAGGATGGGGGCGTTTAAGGATGGGTTGCTCGATGTTAAGGTGGTTAAGGAGGGGAGTCACCACTGTCACATGGACGAGAGGAGTAGGGTGGAGGTTGCAGAAGGGATATTAGAGTGGTGGAAGGGGGATGTAGAATAGAGGTTGCTTTTGTTGACTCGAATACTGATATCCTTTTATTATTAGGGTTCTGCTACTCATGCGATTAAGGAAAAGGAGGAGGGTTACCAAAATAAAATATATAAATGTTCATCAAGTCCCAAACATGCAATCACCAATCCCATCTATCTCCCTACACAACCGTTCGTGCAAGTCCTGTTGCCCCCCCATCCCCAAAACGAGCCCATTCCTCCCCTTCCACTCCTTTACCGCGAGTTCCTTACTCGGTGTTACGTCCCCCATAAGTTCATTGTATCTTTTAACCCTTAATAACACTTCCTCAATGCTCATCTCATCGATGTCGAGCACCCCGTACATTTCCTCGACGAGATCTTCTAAACTTTGGCGCTCAATGCCGGCAATGGTGATGGGGGGGTTGCGGGAGTGACAGAGAAGCCACATGGCAGAAGACCAAAGCAATTTGAAACGCTCATGAGAACGGTAGAGAGAGGGAGATTGGATCGTTGCAGTGGGGATAGAGATTGCACCTAGGACTTTTGATACTTCCTCGGCCCTTGGTCCATGGACTATCGTTGGGGTTGACGACGACGCTCTCAGTGCTCCGTTGATTACGCTAAAATATGGGCACGTCTCAGTTGTCTTTGTGTGGGTTGTGGGAGGCTTGGTAGTGGAAGGGTGCGATAACCCATTTGATAAGAACGCTATTCTACCGACGTCATCTACTCTGGATAGAACATCCAACCTTGCTTCAGAAGGGCTCGCCGATATTATCAACGTCCCATCGTCGGGTATTTGAGAGGAGCGGGTGAGGGGGACACAGGAGGGGTGTTTGGATATGTAACTTCCAAGTGTTCCAGTCGATCCGATCAAGTAGAAAGTTGTAGTGAGGCGCGTGTTAATAGCTAGGAGGAGAAACACTAAATGAATGTAGCGCAGGATCATTGTGAAGCGTGTGAACTTTGTTTTTTGCCCTAACTTCATCCCTATTTTTTTTGGAAGTTGTTCAATTTGCTTGTTTCCAACATGTCGTCGATGATTTGCCTAGTTCTGGTCCATATATTATCTTTTTCGCTAATATGTCAAGGTCTTATACCCCACTATTCTTTCATTTCATCAAAACAGGTGCAAGGTCATTTGGGAGCGAGGTCAGAGTTAATGGCAAGGGGGATGGAGGAGCTCTATAGGACTGTACCTAAGGTAAGTTACTTCTAATATATGTATATATATTGTATATATTGGCCGAATTGTGCGCAAGACTAGTCATAGGAAGAAAGGGAGGTGATGGGGACAAAGGCTGTGATGGCGGTGAAAGTGGGGGCTCAAGGGACTCTAGTGTGCTTTTATTGTACGCTTTTATTGTACAGTAGTACTATATGCATGCACTTGATACATGTATTGTAACGCACGTACTGTATGCATGTGTGTGTACTTATGCACATACTTTATGTACCTTCTGTATGCATGTTACTGTATGAATGAACTTCACGCACGTACGAATACACGTACTGTCAACTTTGCACGAAGGACGATTTGCACAAAGAGGAGAGCAATTTTCGACAATCGATAACTAGCATTGTCATCACTTCAACTTTTCTAACCTCCTCTTATCCCCCCCTCTCCCCTTTCTTTCCCTCAACACCTCCAGAGTTTGCTGAGCATAGGTAGTAAAACACCATCTGAATCTCAGATAAGAACCCTCAACGACATCGTGACCGCCCGGACTTTGATGAAGGTGAAGTTCACCTCTGTCCCAAACCTCAAGGACTTGAGCGTCCCTGAGGTGGAAGGGTACCTCACTTCGAAGGGTGAGGAGCTCATCGGGATGAGCGAACTTGACCTGGAGGTAGTGTGGGTCAGCGGGAGGGACAGGACGGTACTGGTAGGGAGGAAGGGGTCGGGCGAAAAGTGGGAGCAGGGGGAGGTTGTGGGGAAAGATGCGGAGAGAATTGCGTGGAATGAGAAATACAGGCAGCCAAGAGAGGAAGAGGAAGAGGGGGGGTTGGAGGGGGAGGGAGAGGCTGAGTAATAACGAGGGATAATTTCGTGTAATAAAGAAAGACTTGGTTGTGTGGTGTGACAAGTGGACTCTTTCTAGCCCGAACCGACGACGTTAACGGACTGACAGAGGTCGGGCATAGCGGGCAGGTTGCATATGAACCCCCTCGAAATCGCGAAGAAGAACTCGCTCCCAAACACGGGCACGAAGAAGAGGATACCGAGCCAGGTTATCGGCTTGGCGAGGTCGAACTTGACGGAATCTTTGGATGATATCGGTTTTTTTTTCTTGTAGCCGCGCGTAAAGAGGATGTAGGCCTCTGGTCTCGTGAAATTAGTCCAGTCGAAGGGTTTTTCATCGGGAGGAAAGGCAAAAAGAGCTTTTTTTGATGAATGGGCGTTTGACGATCGTAATTTCGTAGGTATCAAGTAAAAAGATGAGGATATGGAAAGGATTAACGCCAGAGTGATGGCGTAAAGGGTTAACCCACCACAAAGTGTCCCTATGTTTGTCGAGCTGGTCAGAGGATTGTGGGTAAAGGGTGAAACGTTCAATTACGAACCAATCACAACTAGATAGCCAAAGTTCAGAAGACGACGACGATGAGAATTTGAGAAGCCTCTTTAACGAGTATCTAGAGCGAAGGTGTGGAACTTAATAATCACTTCTTGGAACCAAGCCAAAATTCGGACAAAAATAAATTGCTCTGCAGAACTTCCTAGCCATGTTGTTGATCGTGCTTTCGTTGATCGCAGCGTTCACATCGGCTCGGGTGTACTTTATGCCTTCCCTTCCCTCCCTGCGGTCCCTTCTTAGCCAGTGCATTGAGGGGATGGTTGATACATTGCTTTGGTTCTCGCTTGGGCTTACTTTTTGTGCAGGTTAGTAGATTTGGAGGGGGGTTTGAAGGGATAATATTGACGATAACCTTCACTTAATCTAGAACGGAAGGGGACAAGGGGGAGGGAATTGATTGGTAGGAGAGGGAGAGGGATGGAAGGAGGGGCTGACTCAAAGGCAGCGGCAGGTTGAAATGAGAATATGTTTATTGGAGTTGCAGAGTGCGGATACGTGAGGAAAGGATATTTGGCTGTGACACAATTTGAGAACGAATGTCCATATGCTACATATATTCTTCTCTCTAGGCTGGTATAAACTATCTTTGACTACATTCTCACCAAGTTCACCAAACCTACCCCTCCTTCTCCATCACGTAAACGTCTAACTCCCCCAACCCCCCCTCCCCCCCCCCCCACGCCTCATAACTATCGCATCAGTCCCTATCGCTTTGACAAATTCCCCCTACCTGTACACTGTTGCCTACGGTACCCCCCATCATGACAAAGTCCCCTCCTACATGGGTCTAAACACCGGCCTCTTCAGCGTCGCCGTCGCACAGGCAGTTGTCTGCCTATACGCTTACTGCAAGGGTCTGGTACCCTCCAAAGGTGGCCGCCCTAGCGGTCAGCAGTTTAACGAGATGCCTATCCAGCGCAAGGGGCTGGCTGCGAAACAGTTGGACTACATATCAGCGCTCAGAGAGCACTTGACCAACCCGGAGGGATTCGCTCTTCTTGGAAGCTACCTCACGCTTTACTGGATGTCAGGTTGCATGCCTGAGAGGTTAGTGAGGCTTGTTGGCGGGATTGGGGTGGGAGAATTTGGGATATGATCTTAAATGGGAGATAAAGGGGAGGACAACATGTTACAATTTATTAACACTCATAATTCTCGCTTCTTTGCCCCGCTCATCACAGCTACTACGGAATGGAGAGGAAGAGCATAGACTGGATAAATGTTGCCGGTCAACTTGTGTTGGTCGACCTCCTCCAGTACCTAGCCCACAGGCTGGAGCATATTGCACCCACGTGGGCCTACGTGGCGTCTCATAAGCCTCATCACAAGCACACGGAGCCACACCTCTTTCAGGCGTTCGACGGAAGCGTCGCAGACACCGTCCTCATGATCCTCGTGCCGCTACTCGGCACTAGCCTGGCCATGTCCGCCTTAAGGAGACAGGTGACGGTCTGGGAGTACATGGCCTTCGGGAGCCTGTACTCAAGCCACCTTTGCCTCATACACTCAAACACACCGCACAGGTTCGAGCTTCTACACAAGTGCTTGGGAATTGGAACGAGCTGGGACCACCATGTTCACCACAGCATGTTTAGGTGGAATTACGGACACTTATTCATGTGGTGGGACTGGGCAGGGGGGACTTACAGGGAGGGGGGAGATAGGTTTAACAAAGTCGTCGTTGGGTAAGAGGCTTGGTTTTGTTGCGGAGGGGTAGATGGAATGAGTTTTTGTTGCAAGCAAGCACGAGATTATTATTTTATTAACAATTAACTGTAGCCAAATAGACAACTACCGAGGGATTGTGCCAAAGAAGGGTAAACAATTAGCAGTTTCGGGAGTACTCAAATTGTGGCATACTTCTGCGATAAGTGAAATAGGAGGTAGAGCCAGTCCTGCACTGTGCACTGTGCACCAGTCCAAAGAAACAGCAGGCAAATTCTCAAGCTGATCTCTCACCTTTAACCTGACGAAGCAACTAAAAAGTGAGTCAAGAGGAGGGAGACGGGGACCGAGCAAGAGTTTATTTAACGCAGAGCTCTTTTTACGCGCGGTGTGATGTGATTTGCAAAGTGGCCCGAGATGGAGATGGCAAGAGGCCAAGGAGGGTGGGTTCATGAAACTCGTCGTGTGTTTTTGGACGACGATGTCGTCTTTCTTGGATTTATTCCCCTCGGAGGACCGGTGGCATTCAATTTTTAAGTAAGTAACTAACTCTTCTTGCCCACTCCCCGCTTAACATCCTTCCTCTAGGTTTGAGAAATCTGCAGTGGCAGCATGGATCGCCGCGTCATGGAACTCAGCGAGGAAATTGGATCGTCAACGGACCAACGCGGGGAGAGCGATCGCGATGATCCCTCTTTCAAAGGCATGGAGGGGGAGAAGCCCCCCCGCAGGATTGATGCTCCAGACCAAGATGCTCCTCCCGGTGATGGCAGTCAACCAGACGACAACGCATCGAAGCAGCACGATAACGTTCTGCTGAAGACAGTAACTGAGCCCCCTTCAGGCTCAAATCCCACACCCTCCGCAATATATGGCCCCGTAGATATCGATTACACAGCTCTTGGCCCCGAGCAAGTCAAACTTGTCAAGCTTCTGGATGACCGCGGAGCCGTTGAAGGCCTTCTTGACAATTCTACCGGCGTCAATGTCAAGATTATGGAGCTCGCTGATGTCTTCCACGACGAGCGCGACAAGATCATTGACTTTCTCCTCACCGATTGTGAGCAGGGCAAGTTCCGAAGGAAGACCCTCCAGGAGTATGACAAAGAGGAAGGAGTCATTCACAGACTTGTCTACTGGCAGCACTACGGCAGGGGGAATACGTTTGTCGAATTTCTGCTCGACGTCAGCGTCGATTCTCCTGAAAAATCGACGAACATCATGGAGTTGGCACCCCTTGATGAGGACGATCTTTCTGACGAGGCAACAGCAAAACTTGTCGAGATTCTAGCATTAAAAAATGACAAGACTGTCAAGCAAGGTGTCATTGAGGGGGAGCTCAGCTTCACTGACTTTGAGTTTGGACAAACTGCAGTCACCATGGTGGGAACTCTTAAGGCAGAGGAGAGAGCAAAAGAGATGAAATCAGAAGTTGATGTTCGCACATTCAAAAGCTTTAAGAGTGTGAGATCCACGAGATCTAGTGCGGAAGGCAGGACCAAGAAGGGAGATGTCAAAGCTGCGTATGCAGCAGTAAAGAGTATCATGGAGGAGGTCAGGAAGAAGTTCAGACAGCCTGCAGTCATTGACAAGCGGAGGAAGGCAAACTTTGTGGAAGAGGTCATGCCCAATGTGCCAACTCTTACTGAGGATGAGGACGGGATGCTGGAAAGTGTCGCAAGGCTGGAGGAGAAAGTCTACAAGAAGGGAAAGAGAGTCAAGGGGACACTGAAGGAGGGCATTGACAAGTTCCTGTGGAGACAGGGGGACAATGTGTGGGCAGCCTTTGGGGTCACTGTGGATAAGTCAGCAAAGGGTATGTTGGCAGAGCAGTTTGTGCTTGACGCATTCGAGTGGTCAGCGGAACAATTCAAAAATAATGGGAACTTACCAAGGGTTATCAGGAATGATATTGACGGAACTAGAAGCATGCACTATCATTTGGGCGTGAAGGTCCCTGCCGCCACCAACCGACTATTTGAGAATTGGTTTGTGTGGAAGGAAGTCAAACTTGAGAATGGCCGGACTTCATACATGTCAGCTTTTGTGCCACTGACAGAGTACCCTGGAGGAGGCTTCAAGGACCTCAGTAAGGAAGGATTCGTGCTAGCAGAGACTACAGGTGTCTACTTCTTCAATGAGATTGCCCCAAATGTCTGTAGAGTCACACGCATTCAAACAGTTGATCTCAAATTTAGCGGCATTCATAAGACAGTAATGGACAAAGCAATTGATTACCTTGCAAAGAGTCAGCTTGTTGAGGCCAACAGGCTGCAGGAGAAGTTCAGGAGGAACGGGAAGGAGGTTGATGCTGAGGTCAGGGGGGCCTTGGTGGAGAGGATGAGGGAGGGGGTTGAGTTGGAGGAGGACCAGAAGGAGGTGTTTGGGGAGTTGGAGGAGCTCTTTGGTGGAGAGGATGAAAAAGGGTGGGGGCCTCTCAAGTCACCTTATGAAGGAGTGAAGATGCTGATCAAGTATAA
>BRYA01000336.1:0-40141 GCA_030267965.1 Triparma columacea
TAACCCTAACCCTAACCCTAACCCTAACCCTAACCCTAACCCTAACCCTAACCCTAACCCTCCCACACTCCCACACTTCCACATTCCTACACTCCCACACTCCCACAATCCCACATTCCCATATTTCCACTCTCCACAATCCCACATTCCCATGTTCCCACACTCCCCCCTTCCCACACTCCCACACTTACACACTCCCACATTCCCATATTCCCACACTCCCACACTTCCACACTCCCACATTCCCACATTCCCACACTCTCACCTTTCCACTTTCCCAACATTCCCATATTCCCACGCTCCCACATTCCCCCACATTCCTACACTCCCACACTCCCACTCTCCTACACTCCCACATTCCCATATTCCCACACTCCCACACTCCCACACTCCAACACTCCCACATTCCTACACTCCCACACTCCCACACTCCCACACTCCCAAAATCCCACATTCCTACATTCCTACATTCCTACATTCCCACACTCCCACACTCCCACATTCCCACATTCCTACATTCCCACACTCCCACACTCCCACATTCCCATATTCCCACATTCCCACACTCCCACATTCCCACACTCTCAAACTCTTTCCAACTCTCACAAGTCTTCCCACTCGGTGCCGATCCCAAGGATACGCCTGCTTACACAAACCCAAACGCAAACACAAGTCTCCCCTCTCGGTGCTGATCCCAAGGATACGCCTGCTTTCAACAAATTTCTTTATCATAACACACAACTAAAGAGTAAAGACTAGAATAAAGCTATGCAAAGCGTTGAGCAAAGCGTTCAACAGTAATCTTTCGCATATTCTAAAAAAACATCTTTTTCCTTTGACAGTATGTTGCCGCTTATTTATGTACTGTCTGTTTACATCTTTTTGCGGCACTTTAAATTTAATTATAGTTTCGAATCGTATGTGCTTCTCAACTATTTTGAATCCCCTCTTATTGTACAAAATGTTGCTGCACTTGGTTACTCCCCATCCTCATCTTCTAGGGGTACAACGCTGCTTACTTTACCCCTCCCACCTCCTACCCCTATAATATCTCCACCACCAGCGCCTCCAACACTCGCTCTTCTAATACTTGCTCTCAAAGTACCTGCTAGACCACCCTCAGCTTCAGCATCAACACTTGCTCTCCTAACACTCTCTCTCCTTCTAGCATCTCCATCTGCTGGAATAAAATCAACAGGTACTTTAGCCTTCAAGTGATCAGTAAACCACTCTGGCTGCTCCTCTTCCCATTTAGTCCAGTTTGACTCAACCCATTTCTTAATTTCTCCTTCAATTGAGATCCAATGATTTCTTGACCTTTTAAAAACTGAAAACATCATTGCATCACTTTTCCCCTCTAGGAAATATGCAATTGTCTTGTCCTTTGATTTCTGTGTGCTCCAGAAGGTGTGCCTGTACTTACTTTCAATATTAAAAAAGAAAACACTAAAACATAGGGTAGCTATAGGTATGAAATAATTCACAAGTGATGATGTATCGATTGCTTTCTTATCAACATAAGGTGAAGCTACAAATATTGACACAGGTAAGCTACCCATTGTTAACACAAATCCAAACAACCAATACATCCCTCCAACCTCATTAGGATGCCTAAAATGCACAATTGATGTAAAATCTGTGACTACCTTCACAAGTACTCTAGCTACAATGCTACTCACTATTTCTGCTTTGCCACCAACAGGCATCCAATACCAAAAATCGCCTCTAAAGATCTTCACCAACAAGTATAAACCAAGATCAGCCCCAACATAGAGAGAGACCCATCTACCACCAAGTAGCCCTAACACAACTATTGTCATGCACCTTATCGAAAGCATACATGCACTAAAGAACATCATTGAAACAAATATGACAGAGCGTTTTGTGGGATTTGCAGGTACATACCCATAAAAGTCAGGCGCTTGTTCTCTTTTCACTGGGTCGGTGTCCCAGTCATAACTTATAGTTGCAGATGCAAAGCCTGTTGTCAACGCTGAAACGATAAGTGAGACCCAAGCTGCTTTAGCAACATTTTTGTCACTTGTTACAATAGCCATAAGTTGGATAATCACTCCAGGTATGGCCTCAGCAAACATCTCAATTCCTTTCATGTAAGTCATCTCCATCATTGGATCAATTGCGTGCCCAGCCTCTTGTTTTTCTCCCTTTGCAACCCTATAAGCATCAACTGCAGGCTTAAAGCCAATCAAAATAGGAAACCATTCCCTCAACACCCTCTTCATCCCCAACTTCCTGTTTTGTGCCCAAACTGTAAACATCTGAATTCCAATAGACACTGCTAAACTTGCCAAAGAAGCCTTAAAGTACCCATACTTCTCATCACTCCAAAACATGTATGTCACATACACATCAGTCAGCAAATCTGTCATACTAGTAAAAGCCCCAACAGTCACTCTTGCCTTCAACCCCCAAGGCACTTCCTCCAAAAGCCTGTAGCTAATTGCCTCAAGCATAGGTCTGAACCATTCATATTCCTCATCAAGCTCCTGTAAAGCAGAGAAATTTAATATGAAGGCATCAACAGCAGCAACTGGCTGAGTATTGATAGCCAAACTCCTTGCTAGAGACTCTCCGATCTCCCTTCCATCCTTCTCCACCAGCTCCGTAGCCCTACCTTCTACCTTCCTAAGCCCACGTAGCTTGTTCTTGACAACAGCGCCAAGCATTGGTGTAAAAAATGGATACTTCTCTGCAGCTTGTCTGAGAACATAGTTATTCCTGATAAATGACCTGACAGCTTCCTCCTTTGTCATTCCCTTCTTCCTGAAATTTAATGCAACCAACACTTGCTCACCCAACAAATTTCCTTTTTGGTTAGGATCTAAATCTGCAAAGTCTTGTATAGTATCATTCACAGCATGTGAAGCAATTAGTGCACCTCCATTGTCCAAGCCAACACTTGCTCTTCTAATACTCAATGTCAAAGCACCTGCTAGACCACCCTCAGCTTCAGCATCAACACTTGCTCTCCTCACACTCTCTCTCCTTCTAGCATCTCCATCTGCTGGAATGAAGTCTACAGGTACTTTAGCCTTCATCACCCCAGTCAACCACTCTGGCTGCTCCTCTTCCCATTTAGCCCAGTTTAAGCCAACCCATTTCTTAATTTCTCCTTCAATAGAGACCCAGTGTTGCCTTGAACGCTTCAGAGTTTCTAACTTTAATTTATCACTTTCCCCTTCAAGAAAAAATGACATTGTCAAATCCTTTGACCTCTGTGTACTCCAGAAGGTATGCAAGTAGTTCTTCTCAATGTTCAAAAAGAAGACAGTAAAGCATAGAGTAGTTATTAGTATCAAATACTTCACTATCGATGATGCAATATCAATTGCGTTGTCATCTACATAAGGTGAAGCTATATATATTGACACTGGTAGACTTACCATTGTCAAAATAAGACTAAACAACCAATATGCTCCCCCAACTTCATTAGGATGTCGCAACTGCGCAATTGACGTGAAGTCTGTTATTATCTTTATAATCACTCTGAATAGAATACTTGTCACAATCTCTATGTTTTCTCCCAATGGCAACCAGTACCAGAAGTCTCCCCTCAATATCTTAACCAACATGTACAGCCCAAGGTCGACTCCAATGTAAAGAAATGCCCAGCTACCTCCCATCAACCCAAGAAGAACTATTGTTGTACACCTTATTAGAAGCATTCCTGCAGTGAACAGCAACATGGACACAAACACTACTGTTCTCTTGCTTGCTTTTGCAGGTATATATCCATAGAAGGCTGGTGCCACTTCTCTCTTATCAGGGTCTGTGTCCCAGTCATAACTAATTGTTGCAGAGGCAAAGCCTGTGGTAATTGCTGACACTGCAACTGAAAGCCATGCTGAAGTTCCAACCTCTTTGTCACTGCTTGCTATTGCCATAAGTTGGATGATAACACCAGGTATGGCCTCAGCAAACATCTCTATCCCTTTCATGTAAGTCAATTCTGCCATTGAGTCAGTTGCAGCCCCAACCTCTTGTTTTGCTCCCGTTGCAACCCTGTAAGCATCAACTGCAGGCTTAAAGCCAATCAAAATAGGAAAACACTCCCTTAGCACTCTCAACATCCCCAACTTCTTGTTTTGTACCCAAACCAAAAGCATTTGAATCCCAATTGACACTGCTAAGCTTGTCAAAGATGCCTTAAAGTAGCCATATTTCTTATCTCTCCAAAACTTATGTGTCACATACACATCAGTCAGCAAATCAACCATGCTTGTGGCAGCACCAACAGTCACCCTTGCTTTTAAGCCTATGGCAGACTTCAGAAATAGTTTCTTAACAATTTCCTCAAGCATGGGCCTTAACCATTCTTGTTCATTCATGACTTCTTGCACTTCAGTGAATTGATGTGCCCACTCATCTACAGCATGAGCAGCAGACAAAGTAGTCAACATGACTGCTTTCATTGCACTCCCAATCTCCCACCCCTTGGCTTCCTCCTCACTATTATCTTCTCCCTCATTTGTCGCTCTCCTTTTAAATTTGTTCATAATCACAGCATACAGCATAGTTCTCATGAAACCATACTGCTCTGTAATCTCTCTCAGTGTCCTATTGGCAACAATGAACTCCCTCACGGCCTCTACCTTACTGTCCCCATAATGCCTTTTCTTCACTCTCTCGATCAGCTGCTCTCCAAACCTCCTTCCATCCTGTTCCCCTGCTTCATTGCTCTTCAGTAGATTATCAAAGTAGTAAGCAGCATCAGTTGCCAAACCCAGGTGCTTAATTACACTCTGTTTACTAGCAGCCTTCCCTAAACCAATTTGTCTAGTTATAAGTTCTACATCTGTCTCCATCTGATCTGCCTGGCAAAACTTAATGACAGTGAAATGTCCTCTTTGGTGAACAATGATTACAAGTGTCTTGCTGTCAACTCTGTGAACCTCAAGCTGGGATTTGTCTCCACTTTTAAGGCCCCAGAAGAATGCTGCAACCTCCTTGTGGGATGCTCTTACTCTCATTGAAGTCTTCCCCCATCCAATTCCCTTCTCTGCCTTTATCAATGTCTGCCCAGTCAACCCACTACTGATCTCTTGTGCTCCGTCAATCTCGTCAAAGTGACTTTGAATCCCTGGGGCTCCCTCAATTGCAATCTCTTCAAACTTTTTTATGATCTGCTGTCTCTTGAAGGCGGCAATCTCATTGCTCTTGTCAAATCTCTTGCGTAAAACTGAGACAGCAGAAAGGAATTTAGGTCCCAATTTGTTCATTATTGCGTTGGGCATAAAACCACAAAGATCAACATTTGAGATCATGGTGACCCTTGTCTGTGGGATATAGCCATTGATTGGATGCAGCGGCTCGAAGTACCAAGTTGTGTGAACAGAGCCCTCGACAGCCCCTTTTTCCTCTGGGAAACCTTCAAGTTTATCCTGTGTGCTTGAAAAGTCTAAGAGTATTTTACCGCCCTCTTCTTTGTAAATGACTTCAGTCTTGAAGTCCCTCTTACTGAAACCTGGAACTCCCAAACTCCTTCTAGTAAACCACAACATCTTGTGTTTGTTGACATGCTTCACTTGGGTGTACACTCCCCGTGCAGAAGCTGTCTTGGCCATGTGTCTGCTGTGCGTCCCATAGAATTCTGAAGCAGCGCATTCCTCAGCACTTGCATCAACTATCGTTAGAGCTTTACATGTTGCAATGCTTTCTCCTTCTATGTGCACCCCTTTCATCTCTACTCTCTTATCTGGGTTCAAAAGGCTGTAAAAATTTGCACTTTCTTTGCACTTCTCATAGAACTCCTTCCCCTTCCCAATTGCCTCCTCTTCCTCCTTGGTATAATCTTGAGGCTCATTCTTGATGATGTTTGCAAGGTATTCCAGCGCAGCCCTGTCAATCTTGTCATCACTCTGGTGAAACTTCTTCCGCAATTTAATCATGTTGCTTGCATACCCAGTTGACAAGCGATTCATGATAAAGCTTGGCACAGAGCCCTTGATGTCCACCTTAGAAACAAATGTGACTCTAGTCTGGGGAACACCACCAGTGGTTGTGAGTTCTTCAAACATCCAGGTAGTTCTTCCTGTTGCATACACAGTCCCCAATCCAGCAGAACCAATTCCCGGGTTTACACGAGAGTTTCCCGGCCTTATGCGTGCAATTCCTGTGTTTGCACGAGCTATTCCCGATATTGCTTGTTTAATACCTGCACTCAATGGGAAGTCTTTGTTTAGCATGTCAGTGTCCTTGTACACTGTCCAGCATTTACGTCCTCCCTCCTCAAACTTCCACATACAAATGCTCCTCCACTCCCTATCAGAGAATCCTCTTACCCCAAGACTCCTCCTGTTTAAATAAAGCTGTGAGTGGCCATTCAATTTCTTTGTTTCAATCGCCTTGTACTTTTTCCCAAGTTTGGCCAGCCTCTGCCTTGAATTCTTAATGAACTCATATGCCACACACTCTGCAAGTGAAGCATCAATGACAGCCTCACAGAAGCCCACCACAAGGCTTTCACCGTCAACATGCCCAGTTTTCAACGTGACCTGTCCGTCTCCAGTCTTCAAATTCTTGAATTTCTTGCTTGCCATGCACTTTCCATAGAACTCTTTGCCATCCTTCAATACCGTCTCCTCCTCGTCAGTGTAATCCTGGATCTCGTTGTTGATGATATCTACTGTCTGCAGCAGCTTAAAGCCGTCAATATCTCTGCTCTTGTCAAACTTCTTCCTCAAACCTGAGACTATCATAAGAAACCTTGGTGCAAGCTTGTTCATAATGGAAGAGTAGAAAACTCCACCAAGATCTACCTTTGTTGTGAAAGTGACTGATGTTTGTGGCACACCTCCACTAGAGTCAATCGGCTCAAATACCCACACTGTATGTGCCTTCGTTAATACATTTCTAGCCTTCGTTGGAAAGTCTACCTGAAGCTCAACTGTGTTTGCAACATCAATGATTACTTTGCCATCCTGTTGCTTGAACCAGGTTACTTTACTCCTCCCATCACGAGGAGCAAAGCCAGGAAGACCAAGATCCCTTGTTGTTATGTAGTAGAGAGTGTGGGGGTTCACATTGACAGTTTTTAAGAAAGTCAGTCCCCATTTCTTTAAATCCTTTCTAGTCTCTCTGCTGTTCAATACTGATATTTGTCTTGCTGCACACCTCTCCACACTCGCATCTACCACAGTAGTGGCGACACCAGTCCCACTGCTTGCCCCATCAACATGTACTAGCTTCATCTTGACCCTCTCATCAGGGCTCTTCAGCTCATCAAAATTCCTCCCTTCCCTGCACTTCTCGTAGAACTCCTTCCCCTTCCTGATTGCTTCCTTCTCCTCCTCGGTGTAATCTTGTGGCTCGTTTCTAATTATGTTGGTGAGCGCTTCTAGCGCAGCTCGGTCAATCTCCTCGTCAGTCTGGGTGGCTCCGCCCATGCTTACAAGGGACGCTTCACTTCCCTCGGCTTTTTCCTCCGCCGAAGTTTCGTTGCCGCCAAGGCCGTCAGGAGGATCGTCGACGCGAAAAACCCGTCCATTCTCCATATTATTGTCGTCGATAGAGTCAACAACAACTTCAGGAGCATCAACTATCCCCTTGCTCACCCCGCTGGTAAAGTCGATAGTTTTTCCATGGTCCTGGAGGCCATTATCGACGTCGCTGCTGGCTACAATGTGCTTGTCCTCCTGCTGGGGGCTGTCTTTCGTTCTCATTTTGGCACTCAAATGGATTTTCTTGCTGTATAACGTTGCGTAAGAGCGATGGAAGGGGCAGGGCGGTGTTAATATTGGGCTAGTTGGGCATCTCGTGCAATTTTGTCCCCAGTTCCAAGACTTGTTGGCTTGACCCCCTACTCTAACCGCCCGCACAACTACCATGGGATGCCCAAATACGCTCAAATAAGTAACACGTCACAATCCACAACACCCAAACGCACGCTCTACTCCGAGAGCAACAACTTAGGTCTTCAAAATTCACTACAAGAACGTCCTGCTTTCAAAGAAGGCGCCTCGCCCTGACTCATCGGTCGGGCCCTGCAAGCATTTTCCTCACAATTGTCTACGCTCATGTGCACTCTCATAAATACTCAAGTATATACCTCTATATTGCACTTCGACTCACCAATTTTACGATCGATGTATCTGAGTGTAAGTAAAATCTATGAGAACCAAAATTCTCCCCAAAATGTTGGTGGTGCCCCAAAATTGTGTTTGAAGGAACAACACGATATGTATTCCTAGATGTCAAGAAGTCTTTCTTTACTTTACAGACATGTAGTGAGCCTTTTATTTACTTCTTTTTAGGGGTTCTTGCCGCCATCTTCCCAACCATCTGCGCACCCTTCTTCCATTTGTCCATGTTCTTCGAGAGAGTGTTCCCCATGTCGTAGCTGGACATCCCTGACGCCATCCCCATTGCCATCTCCGACGCCATCCCTGACATGCTCCCGAACATGGCGCTCCCGCTCCTTTCGCTTCCCCCCTCTGCCCCCTCGCTCATTCCCTCTGGTGCAGCGTCGAAGTCGTCGTCGAAAGGATTTGAGGAGTTGCTATTTGGAGCTGACCCACCGGTGGTGCCCTTCCCTCCGACCGCTCCACCCTTGACCTTGAATTGTGCAAGATCGAACAGATCTTGAACGTGCTCGCAACCTTTTCCAATTTCCTCTGCATTTTGTTCGACAATCATAAGCCAGTCTGCCTTTTGGCTCTTGTCCACCTTCCTAAGGGTCACGATGTGCATGATGACATCCTTTCCTTGTACCCCAAATAGCTTAAGCATGTTGGTGATGTCCTCCTCTACATCCATGGCAGATTTGGCCATGAGAATCTTGCTGATCCACGTCAGCACGTCAAGACGCTTGGATGCCTCGTTCACCTCTCTCATTCCTGATGCGATTAGGCTCCCTTCATACTCCTTCACGAAAAACTCCTCGAGGGAGAACCTGTCGTTTATCACCTGCTGCGAAGCTCGCGCAGGGCTGTTGAAGGCCTGTGAAATGAGGGATTGTATGAGAGAAGGGGGGAAATATATTGAAACTCCTAAGTTCATTGGCCCGCTCCCGCTCTTCTTCCCGCTTCACCTTTCCTCCCCTTACCTTTGCCTTCTTCCCCCCCATTGCGGCCTCTATGTAATTCTTCAGCACCTGGTTGTAGCACTCCCTAACGAGCTTGGAGAAGAAATACTCGGGAAGCCACTTTTGCAGGTCTGTGAACCAGTCCTTTAGGGTCCTGACAGTCACTGTCATGATTTCCTCCCCGTCCTCCCACGCAGGGGAGAAGACTTTGCTGATGATGGGCCCATTCAAATCCTCCATGACGCTGCATGCCGCCAGCTTCGTCGCGTCGACTGCGAGCTCGACGTAGCCAACGCACAGACTGTCCATTTCCTCCTTCATAGTCTCCAAACCTTCTACCTCCCGCCCTTGGTCCATTTCCTCGTCGGGAATAGCATCAAGTAACATATCGCACTTATCCTGGAGCCTGTAGGAGTCGTTGACGACGGTGCATACCCTCTCAATCTCAATCTCCTTCCAGTTTGCGCTGATGTCATCCTTGAGCCTCTCTTGAGCTCCCCTCAGCTCTCTGATGCAGCTGGTGATTGCTGCGTACGAAAGCTCCGCGGGGAGCTGTTCCCTGGCAACTGAAACCTGCATATTTATGATGTTGAGCATGTCTTCTGGGTCTCTCGTTACAAGGCAGCCGTCTGACTCTACTTGAATTTCGCTGTTCCTCGACTCAATGTTACTGAACCAGTTTTTGGTCTGCTGGCCGACTTGCTTGACGTACTCGTCCATGAGGTTGCTGATGGCTTCCTCGAACTCTTTCGCCTTCTCCCCCGCTTCGTTTTCTGTCACCGCCTTGTTGTAGTTGAACAACCAAGTTGCCATCCGGAGCAAGTCTGCAATGTCAAGACTCTGAATGTTTTGCGAGTACAATGCTGCGACCTGGGGGAGCATATACTCCTCGAGCTGCTGCCTGTATATCTTGACAATTTCGATCTTGGGTGGGAAGCAGACCGCGACGTCGTTCTTCAGTAACGTCATGTCTACAATCCCCCTCGTTGCCGCCCCAAGCGTGGCCTCTATTCCGGTCTTCCCCTCGTCGGCCGCATTGAACATGTAGTTACTGAACTGGTTCCGGATCCTTGCGTCGAAGCTTGTCCTGAGGCCTGCCACGACCTCGGCCTCAAAATTGCCCATTAAGTTCGGTAAGTTCTCCTTCTCTAGCTGTGTCATCTTCTCGAACTTCTTCTTGTAACTCTCTTCGATAAGCATCATCACCTCGACGCTCCTCACGAGAAGCGCCGGCGAATCCACAGCGAGCTCGAAGCAGTTTGAAATATTTGCAATCGTGGCTTCCCTGGTCAGATGCGAGAGCTGCAGCACAATGTCGAAGTGGTCCCCAAGCACAGTCACAATTTTGTTATACACCTCAGGGGAGTGAGCGTATCCTGACCTCGACGACCGTCTACGGCTGCTTCCTCCCTTGACTTCCTCGATGAGTTCGTCCCTCCAGTCTTCCAGACTTTGAGTCTGAAGCAGGCACGGTTGGGGGGGGAGGGATGGGGGAAGGGGGAAGGGGAGCGATTAGAAGACAAGGTGCGACACTGCTGAAATCTCCCACAGCGGCTGCTGCCCTTCCTCCCCTTACTTACCTCCTTGTAAACGACCATGAGGCTGTTTGGGTTCTGCTCCAGGGCGCTCATGAGCCTCTTCACCTTTTGGGGAATTCTCGTGAAGTTATCGATCCTTGATATCGTTGTGTTGATGTTGCGGTTGGCGATGTTGATTGCTCTTATGTGCTCAAAGGAGCCAAGCTGTCCATGTGTCCTGTCACAACTCTCGGACATTGAGTTGAAATCATTTTTCAGCGCGGCGATCCTCGCTGTAGATGGGGGGGTGGGTGAAGAGTTAGTCCAAGTTGTGGCTATGTCCACAGGCAGCGCAACCAGTCCTAGCCTTGCCCACACACCTGAAGTCCTCTCTATGGTGCCCATGGCCTTATTTATGTTATCGAACTGGCCGGCGATCATGGATGTAAGCTGAGAGTCAACCAAGGAGAGTTTCCTCTGGTACTGCTGTTCAAAGAGTGACAACTGGATAGACCAGAAGGAGAAATCCAGACCAGGAGATGAAGCGGGGGTGGGGTCAGTTTGTGCCCACCTTCTCCACGATTACACTAACCCACCTCGTCCAAATTCTCGCTGAATCGCCGTTCGATCAATTTGATCGCGTCCGCTTTTGCTTGCTTCACACAAGCTTCGTCCATATCCTTGGAATTATTTATTCATTCCTTTGGGCCAAATTGGGGATCTTCTGATTTGTCAAAGAGATTCTAGGTTTGCTTCATTTTTGCGCCGCATATATGCGCCAGGTATAATATATTGACAAACGCCACGAGTAGTTAATTCACAACAACAGTTGACCATTTTACGGCTTCTTCTCTTGGAAGCTTTTCCTCCCGCTGCTCCCCTTGCTCCGTTTTCTCCCGCTCTCTCTCCTCATCTCGGCGCTAGTTACAATCTTGAAGCTATTCGCTGCCTTCACTGCATTTATGCTATTCTTGAGTCTTGCCCTAGCTTCGGGGTTGCCGCTGCGTGCCTCTCCGCCGTGTTTGCCCTTGCTCTTCTCCCTCTTCGGTAAAACCTCCGTTGTACTGACGTCAAAGTCATGGTCAAGTTCACTCGAAATTTTCCTCTTGGCCATCTCAATCATGCTTCTTTCCTTGCTTTTCTTAAACCTCCGCTCCCCAGACAGCCCACTGGTACGTAGCGCCCCCTTAATCTGCTCCTTCACCATGCTGTCCTCCCTGCTCGCCATTGCATTTACGACCTGGTTCGACATCACCAGGGAGTCGAACGCGGCCTTGTTGATGTGCGCCTTGAGGATCTGGTTTATCGATACGTACTCTCCGCTTGACAATTTTAGTCGGGTCTCTGATTTTTCGTTCCAGAAATCGCCGCCTAGAATTCTTGTCTGAATATTCGTTTGAAGCTCAAAGGCCGGGAATAGCAAAGCTGGATGCGTCCGAACGAACTGGGTGAATTGATCTACATTAATGCTGTTGAGGGGGGTGGGGTGCGGTGTTGAGAACCAAGAAGAATCAAAAGTGTGATAAACGCCGCCATCACTCACTTTCCCTTGTCGTAAAGTTCCCTGATCTTCTTCCTGATAGTTGCTGCCTGTACGTTATTATCGTACTTTCTGCCATATACCTCCTTCAACATCTGCTCAACCTCCCCGAAGTCGATCGCTCCAGAACCGTCTCTATCGTATAGGTCAAACGCGAACATTATCAAGGCAGGCTTGCCCAAGGTACAGTAGTTCCAAAGGGAGACAGTGAACTCTCGGAAGTCGATTTGCCCGCTGCCGTCCTCGTCAAACATTCTAAAGATGCGCTTGGTAAACTTTGTCCTCTCAAGATGTAAAAACTCGAGAAGCTGAGTTGACGGAGCGGCGAATCATCAGAAGAAAAAGGTCACGGCAGTGGGTTAGTATTATCAGGTAGTGTGCTCGCGACGTTATCTCCGAGTTGCCCTTGAAATCATAATGCAACTTCGCTGCATCGTCCATTCTCACCTCCCATGTGGCTATTTCACCCGAGAGATCCTGATCAATTTTACAGTATACCTCGAACAGCCTGGTCAACGGTGAAGCACAGTGAGGGTGGTAGGGGTGAGAAATTAAATTGTTCTTCCACTTCAGCTCTTGTGGTGCCTTCATCGTCTCCTCACCTGCTCAAGTCATCCTCTGAGAGCATCAGCCTGTCAAAGTCTGGCTTGTGCGTCATCAATTCGGCATGTTCACTATAGAATACGCGATTGTGTGATATATCTGCGATTGCTGCCTGGGTTTTTGAACATAAATTACCCATGGAAGCAGGTAAGGGCAGGGGTTTGGCGTTGGCTTTTCAATTTTGGGTGACGCCTTCGACGTCAAACTTCCTGCACGTGTAGCTCCGATATAATGTGGGTCGTGATATCGACGCGGTAAGGTGGAGTAGCGTTAGAGGAGGCCAACCTAAAAATCTCTCCAAAAAATAGAAAAAATAGCTGTTGAAGGGTAGGGTTTCTTTAAGACAGTGAGAAGTTTGTCGAGACACAGAAACTGTCGGTGCATAAGAGGGGGAATTTCTCACAAGGTCGCTCGAGGAAGAACCATAACCCTTGGCCTTTGGCTCCAAAGTTGTCCAGTGCCCAGTCGACACGAGATGAATCGGTTCAAAAACGCTGCTTCCAAGACAGTGGTAGCAAAACGACTCAGCAACGAAAGACCGAGAAATCATGCCTCGAGTTTACGAGTACTTCCCACGTACAGAGCTGCCGGTAAAATAAGGAAAGGTGAAACCTTCCACTGGAAGGTGAGGGTAGAGAGAGGGGGAGAGAGAGAGAGTCGACAAATGGCACCACGGCAGGCGCGGCGAAAATCCTTATCTTCTTAAGCGATCTCACCCATTCTCTCTCGCAGGCCTTTTGGACGTCATGGATAATGGAGATGGTCAAGTTGTTCCCTCTGGTGAGATGCGAGACAACAGGAGATGGTACATACATACACATTTTCTTACCCACCCCCCCCCAGAACTTTATAATCTCTCTCTTTTACCAGGGTTTCAATCCAGTTTTCGTAATGCGGGAGCTCAAGAATAGGCAAACCCGCCCGCTAATGCCCGGATTTCTAAGCAAAAAAAATTCGACCTCAGAGCCGAAAAAGGGGTTGAAGAACGGTCCATTAGCCCCTTACAGTGCCCAATTCGTTTTGGGAATCATTCCATTTTTACCGATGGTGCTTAAGTTGGCAGGTGCACCGGGTTCGTCCAGCGTGGCGTGGCCTGGTGCGCTGCTTCCAATTTTAGGCCACTTCATCGCTGGAACTTCCATCGCATGCAAGTACGCGTACTTCCCAAAAAACGAATACATGATGGTCATGGGGAGGGGGGAGTGGGGGTATGAAGTGAGTGTGTAGGGATTGGGGCAAAGGAGGCTCCTGACCCAAAGTCAAAACGTCGTTGTTCACTAGCTAACTAACCACCAACCATCCCTTTTGTAACAGCAAACCTTCCGCAGAATGCTCCTCGGGGGCTGGTCCGACCCCGCTAGATTCATTGGTCTATTAGAAGACCTTTACGACGACGCCTACGAGAGTGCTAGCGTAAACATTTCCGAGTACGAGTTCAAGGGTATTGCTGGGAAGGAGGCCTCGAAGCTGATCCGTGAAATGTGGACAGGCAAGCATGGCGATGACGCTGCTGATGCCGAGGGGGGTTGGTTCAGCTCAGAGGATGATTTGAAGGTTCCGGCGTCTGCCATAATGATGGGGATCGTTTCGATTGCTTTCAATGTGAAGAATATGCCAAATACAAAGGCTGGGATGTGCGGAATATTCTTTGGTGCGTTCTCGCCCATTTTTATCCGTCTCTTCTTTGGTCTCCCTCCCTTAGCAAGCACCGAGTGGGGCGGCATTGTAGCCTCGTTATCGAGCAATATTTCTGTTCTTTTGACTTGCTTTTACCTCCCTGTAGCTTGGGGGAATGCGGTTCAAACAGACAACTTGAGACGAAAGAGGGCTTACAACATTTTGGGACGCATGCTGGTTGAGCCTGGGGTTGAGGTCAAAGAATTTCTCAAGTTTGTTCGCAAGAACAAGGAGGCTCAGGACGACTTTTCTGCGACCACTGATCCCGAGGGTGACGAGCGTGATCTTGGTCATGTATTCGTTGACCCTATGAACCGAGAGAATGTCTTAGGTGAGTAAGAGATCGCCTTTGCAAAGCCAGGGCCTCGTGAAATACGCTTGCCCCCCCCCCCGTCATCGACTGACGCCCTCAATCGCCCCTCCTCGCCTTTCCCTTTCGTTTCGCCAGCTTGGACGATGTGCAGGAACATAGTGCGTGTATACGGTCGGCCGTTCATGCTTCGCGGGGAGGCGTATCTTAGCATCGACCTGATGGCGTCCCTTTTCCTCCTCGCCACCGTCAATGTGCTTGTGCTGGGGGGGGTTGAACATAATTTTTGGGATGCGGTTCAGATTTTCTGGCTCATGTTCGCCCTTGTTCAGACCGTCGTTATGACGAGTTTGAGCGTCGCTGAGCTCAATACTCAGGTGACGGAGCATAGGGAGATCTTGAGGTCGGCAAAGGTGGAAATATTAGGCAGCGGCAAGGACGTTGACGACAAGGCATTGATGTTCCTAGACGCCATTGATGACCTTATTGAAACGAGGGAGCAGGATGCGGATCCACATAAGATATTCGGTTTCGCGGCAAGGTAAGTAGTAAAGGTTTGGTTGATATATTTTCCTTTCCCCCCAGCTTTTCTCACCCAGCCAACTCCAAAATCTCTCGTTAAAATGTCAAACCCCCCAGCACGCAGATAGTGCAGACGTACTTAGGTATAATTGGTAGCGGTTGTTTCTTCGCTGCTCAGACGTTCATGACAAGCCAGGCTCACTACAATGGCGACGGGGAGTTCGTGAAGGGGGAGGGCGACGTTTTTGGGTAAGCAGTCCAGTACGCGTTGCAAGGGGCGGCTGTGAGATTTTTAAAGTTATATGTATACTATAATTCAAACCATAGATTTAGAAAGAAAAATATTTGCGACAGTTTTCGCCTCAATAGCCTTTCCCTTACTTGTTAACAAAGTCGTAAGTTTGCAGTCCCTTCCTTTCCCTTTCCTCCATCCACGCTGGTCTGTTAGTAACTCCCCTTCCCCTCCCTTTCAGGTCCTTCCGAGGGCCGTAGCTGTCGAGGGCTATACCACCGATACGATCACCGGGAAGGGGGGGACCTGGGGGAGGAGGGTTGGAACTAAAGTCAAACCTCTGCGAGCGTTCATGTGAAGTGCGCAAGTGGGGGGGGGGGTTGAGGGTTGAGCAATTGTATGAAATAGTTATCTTCCTTCCCCGCCTATCCTAGATATGATATATGTTCGTTGCAAGAATATCCCCGCCCACCCCCCCTGGTCCTCACCTGTTGTTGTCCCCCCCCTCCCTTAATTCCGAATGTGAATCTTCCATCCTCCCCAATCTCCTGTCCTTCCATCCCTTCCCATTCCTCTTCCTCCTTCGTGTACTCATCAATAATTTCGCTGGCAACTTCAGCGCACCATTCCCCCCTCTCCCCCTTCCCGTACCCCCAATCAACCACACGTTCAAGACCAGACTCGAGGGTGGGGTAGTAGAGGGGGGAACGGAGGCAGAGGACTTTCGCGGTCTTTACGCAGTTTACGATGTCGTCCATGCAGCAGCTGGACCTGAGGGAATCGTTCAGCTGGTGGTGGTAGGAGGGGGGGGGGGGGGGGGATGGATGGCGGGAGTGTGGTGAGGGTTTATCGTTTTAGTTTTTCACCCCCTCATATAAATCTCCCCCCTCCTCTCCCCTCCCTCTTACCTTGTTCGGGAATTCCTCATGCACCCTCACAGCGTCTTTAACGCTCCCCAAACACGCCGCCCACCCGCTCTCCACCACATGTTCAAGTACCTTACTTTTAAATTCCCTACTAGCCTCTTCTATAAAGTTACCCAAACACCACCATACCTCCTTCCTTATTCCAGGCCGCGTACCGATCTCGAGGAGGGCGTCCCAGAAACGACCGGAACGCTCGGAGGTGTCCAAGGCTACTATCTCGGAACGGACGACGGGGTTCACGCCTAGGTTACCTAAGACCCTCAAACAGGGGATTGCAAACTGGGTGTGCGTGCGGTGGGGGTAGTGGTAGTAGTGGTGGTGGTATTAGTAATGGTGGTGGTATTAGTGTTGGTGGTATTAGTGTTTGAGTTTTGGGGTTGGTTGGTTTAATGTTCTCTCTCTCTCACCTCTTCCTCCACCCCTTTCCCGCAAACATACCCCGCAAAAGCATTCGCCAAACCCCTCACGCTCTCCTCCGCCTCCCTCCCCCCCCTCGCGACCGCGAACGCTCCCAGCCACGCGAGTTCCTTAAACGAGTTCCTGCTAGTCTCGTACCCGTGCAACCCCATCCAAGCTAAACGGTGGAGCTCGGACCAGTTTACGGAACCCAGCCAACTTGCGTCACCGGAACGGACGAGGTTTGAGGCTATCCATAGTACCCCCTCAAGGTGTAACTCGGCGCCCTTTAAAGGTCCGCATAGTAGTTCCCTAACCTTATGCAACGTTCCGTTCCTGCTCAGTAAATCTCTCCCATACGGGTTAGTGGTCATGTTCCCGAGCGTTATCAACGCAGCGGGGGAGGACATGTACTCCTTGACGATGTGAGCGGTCTGGGATATTACGAGGTTACCGCGATCCTCGGAGAGACAGTAGAGGAGGTTTGAGAGGGCCGTGCAGATCTTGTCGGTTTCTAGGGAAATGTGACTTAGCAGTTTTGGGATTAAAAGTTGGAGAAGATGGGGGTTGGCGTCGAGGTAGTCCTGTGGGGGGGGTGGGAGTGGAGGGGGGGGTTGGTGAGAGGGCGTGAGTTGAGGGTGTGAGTTTTGATATTGTTGTCTAGTTTTGTTTCATCAGGATGTTTGTTTGTCGGTCGTCTTCAAATCACAAATCATCTATCGCCGTAGTGTTCTCCACAACCCCCCCCCCCTTTATTACTTCAATCTCTCCCCCTCCCCCCCCCTCATCCCTCTCACCTCCATAATAGCGACGTCAAGTTTCCTATGCACCAATCTCTTGTTCATTTTATCCAACCCGCTCGCGTCCCCCGGCGTTAAATACGCCGCGAACGCCTGCGTTAGTCTTAAGTGCCAGTCAATCCCCTTCTTTTTCTCCCCGCTTGGTGCAGGGAGAGGTGAGGAGGATGCTGGGCCGTAGTGGTGATCAAGTGACATTTGAGGGTGTTGATATGATGGTGTAGATATACCTGATGTGTCACCCGCTTGTTCTATATCATCGTCATCGTCAAGCTGTGCGTCTGAAACGTTTCCCCCCCCACCACCCTCATTTGTGGGTGCCTTTAGTCCTATCCTCCTCCTCATTAAGAGACTACCCTTCTTGGCCTTACGAACCTCCTGGGTGTACATCTTACGAGCTGTTGTGTGGGTTGTTGAATCTACACCGTGAGATTTTGAAGGTTGACGGGATGAATGAGAGGAATAAGAAGGAGTGGAGGAGATAGTAGAGGAAGAGGAAGAAAGGAGTGTCGTGGGGGGAGGGGCTGGAATATTTAAGTTAGACATGATGTAGGGATATGTTGTAGTTATTGTTGATATATAATTGGGTGTTAAAGAGATTGAAAGTGATTCCGTAGTTATACAATGAATATTGAGAGAGAAAAGGCCTCCAAACTACAAAGGTGGAAAAATTGGAGAAAATGAAGGAAGGAAGGAGAGTTTAAAAAGGTTGGAATCCAACCTCAAACACACTTTACGCTTTTTATTTTTTGCCGGTCTCCCTAACCGTGTAACTCTTGTACCTTCCCCGCTTTGTTGACAAGGTTTCGCACCAGTATATCTTGTTCTCATAAGCGCTGGGAGCTAAGCTGCTCTCTCTTCAGCCACGAGGAGGGCGTAAGGAAGGGCAGAAGGTAGGGCAGTTAGGGTTAGGGTAAACAAAGTCGTTTCCTCAGTTTTTTTTACAGTTCGCACTGAATCTTTCTGCTGAATTTCCTTCTTCTAGAAATTCTTATTGCGTCAAATCCAACACCACAAAAACCTCAACCACCAACTTTAATCATGAGTGATTTTGAGGATAATGACGATGCTTCAACAAAAGCAATCGTTGAAACTGACCTTAAAAACGGTTTAACAAACCAAGAGTATCAAGCACGTCTCAGTAAGTACTAATAAAAGGAAATAAAGGAAGTATTCCGCACTCTCGTCGTCCAATCACACTCACTCTTCCCTCATCTTCTCTTCCTCTCCCCTCCCCTACCCATAGACCAATGGGGTAAGAACGAAGTAGACTGTCCCGCAGTAAACAAATGCACCCTCTTCATAAGTCAATTCATCGGAATAATGCAGCTCGTCCTCCTCGTCTGCGCCTGTCTCTCCGCCGCCTTCGGTGACTTTGCGGATTTCGGTATAATAATCGGTCTCGTCCTAGTAAACGGTCTCCTAGGCTACCAAGAGGAGGCAAAAGCCCTCGCAGCACTCGACGAGTTAACCTCCCACATAACCTCCTCCGTAACCTGCATCCGTGACTCCGCCTCCTCCTCCGTCACCGTTGACACCCTCGTACCTGGAGACGTTATTCTCCTAGTAGGTGGAACTCAAGTCCCCGCCGACGTTATCCATCGTTCCGGTGACGTGCTCTCCGTCGACACCGCGGCACTAACAGGTGAACCTATACCTAGGAAGTACCCGGGGGAACACGGGGTTAGGGTTATGATGGGGTGCACGGTCTGTGAGGGGGAGGCGTATTGTCAGGTTGTGGCGACGGGGGTTAACACGGAAACTGGGAGGGCTAGTAAAGACGGTGAGTTTTGAAACAAGGTGGAGACGAGGGAACACTAAGGGAATGAGGGCAAGAGATGGAGAGATTCTTGTTTTGTTTTGGACGTTCCGATGATGTAAATATACCACGAGTATCCCAAACTTATGATATGCGACGTGCATTTCGGAGACACGCGCAATGAATTAACGCCAGCAACGGTAAAATGGCTGCCAAACGACCATACTGAGGAACAAACAACAAAAACAACAACGAAGAAGTGTGGCAAGGACAATAACAGCGACGCATTACACAGCCCTAACACAATACACTTTCGCCCTTCGCAACGGCTGGCACTATGGAATTCAGGTAAGAAGAGAACAGGGAAAGGAGATGGAGCGGTCTTGTTTTGTTGTTTGTTCCACTGATGTAAATATACCAAGAACTTCAAAAAGGATATGATATGCGACGTGCATTTCGGAGACACGCGCAATGATATAACGCCAGCAATACCTAAATGGCTGCCAAACGACCATACTGAGGAACAAATACAACAACAAGAACTGTGACAAGGACGATAAGAGCGACGCATTATACAGCCCTAACACAATACACTTTCGCTCTTCGCAACGGCTGGCACTATGGAACGTAGGTAAGATGAGAAGAGGGAAAGGAGATGGAGAGGTCTTGTTTTGTTGTGGATGTTCCGCTGATGTAAATATGCCACAAGCCTTAACGTTGTATGATATGCGACGTGCATTTCGGAGACACGCGCTATGATTAAACGCCAGCAATGACAAAACGGCTGCCAAACGACCATACTGAGGAACAAACAACAACAAATACAACAACAAGAACTGTGAAAAGGACGATCAGAGCGACGCATTACACATCCCTAACACAATACACTTTCACCAAACCCCCCCACCCCCCCCCTCACTCCAATGAATCCCACTCCCCCCCAGTCTACGAGGATAAGACTAAGCACGTCGTCTCCCTCTTTGAGGTCAAGATAATGCGCGTCGTATACTCAGTAATTGTCTTCTCCGTCTCCATCGTCTTCATCCAGTTCATGATCCAGGGTTTCCTCCGCGACCAGTTCTCCGGCTTCGCCTCCCGTTACGAGAAGCTCGTCGTGAACTCCCTCGCCATAATCGTAGCCTCCATCCCCATCGCCCTCCCCCTCGTAATGCACGTAACCATGGCGATCGGTATTCGTGAGTTAGCCCTTACCCACCGTGCGGTCGTAACGTCAGTACCAGCCCTCCAGGACGTCGCTTCCATGTCCGTCCTCTGTTCCGACAAGACGGGTACCCTAACGACTGCCAAGATAACGATAATCGATGACAAGGTCGTCCACACCGCGGCCTTCGACAAGTCAGACGTACTCCTCTACGCCGCAGCCGCGGCTAACGCAGACAAACTTGGGGACCCTATCGACTCGGCTATCCTACGTGCCATGCCCTCCCCCCACACCCCGGAGGGAGGATGGACGCAGGATAAGCTGATTGGCTTCACACCAATCGTTAAGAGGACAGTTGCTTACTGCACGAACCCTGAGGGTAAGGAGGTGGTTATCGCCAAGGGTATACTATCCAAGGTTGTAGACACCTCCTCGGGAGGTAACGATAACGCCCCGTTGCAGTGGAAGGTTACCCAGGGTTCTGAGGAGGTTAAATCTATCGAGGCGGCTGACTTTGAGTTGTCCAAATCCGGTTACAAGACAATCGCGATCGCAGTATCCTTCGATGCCGGGACCACGTTCTCCCTCGTAGGTGTCCTCCCAATGCTCGACCCACCAAGGGAAGACACAGCAAGGACGATCGAGTTCCTCCACCTAGCCAACGTATCCGTCAAGATGATAACCGGAGACCACCGTAACATAGCCATCGAGACCGGTCGTCTCGTCGGTCTCGGAACCGACATAAGGGGCGCATCAGAATGCCGTGACGACACCCAAGAGAGCATGGACCGTATATGGAACGCAGACGGTTTCGCTCAGGTCCTTCCCTCGGACAAACGACACGTTATCAAGGTTATCCGCCACCATTACGGGTGCGTTATTGGAATGACGGGTGACGGGGTTAACGATGCTCCTGCACTTTCGGCTGCGCAAGTTGGGATTGCTGTGGAAGGTGCGACGGACGCGGCTAAGAACGCGGCTGCGATCATACTTACGGATCCAGGACTGGCGCCGGTTTTTGGGGCCGTTTGTATGTCGAGGGAGATATTTAGGAAGGTTAAGTCATACGTTGTCTACCGTATAGGTGAGTAAACGAGGGTAGACGAAGGCAGCTGGGTTGGCAACTTTCGAACCAACGCCGCTTGCCTTCCACCAACCCCCCCCCCCACCCTCTCCCGCCCAAAACGCTCTCTAGCCTGTTCGATTTACATCGTCCTCACGCTGTGCGTCCTGATCTTCGTCTCCGCCTGCTCCGTCGATTCCGTTCTCATCGTCCTCCTCGCCCTCCTCAACGACCTCTCGATGCTTCCCATCGCTCACGACAAGGTCTCGGCGTCTAGGAACCCTGAGATACCCAGGGTTATGAACATCGTCGTTCGCTCGGCGTTCTTCGGAGTCGCTGCAACGGCCATCGGCATGCTCTACTTTTACACCATCAACCCCATGGGGGGCTCCTCGGTTTACACCCTGCCGTTCTATAATGTCAGGCTCCAGTTCTTCTGCTCGATCCAGACGTCCGCGACAATCTGGCTCTTCATGACGATCCTTTCCGAGTCGCTCATATTCTCGGTCCGCGTTCCTCACAATTGGTTCTTCACGAAGCCTTACCCTAGCATTTATCTCCTCGGCTCTGTTTTCATGACTGACGTTATCTTCTCCGTCCTAGCCGGGGTCTGGAAGAACATGTTCCTCGCCGACATTCTCATCACCTGGGCGTTCGCAATCGGTGGCTTCCTGTTCGTCGACTGCGCCAAGATGCTCTTCTTCGTAAAGCTCCTCGGTGAGGACAGCGGTGAGACCATTTCCTTCGAGGAGTTCAGCGAGGGGGCTCCACAACATCCGGAGTCTGAAGCCAAGCAGGACGCCGACCCTGAGGCCGCGGGCGCTGAGGTGGAGAGGGTCAGGGCGAAGGAGGCGAGGCTATCGAACCACGGGCGCCACACCCTCGAGGGGAGCGACAGGGAAGGACACAAGGAAGTCTCCAAGGTGAGGGGACGAGAAGCGCTGGTGTGTGTGTTTGTGTGTGTTTGTGTGTGGGGGGGGGGGGGAGGCACGTCCGCCGCTTCCTGTGGTGTCCAAAATTAACCCACTCACAACTCCCCACCTCCCTCCTCCTCCCTAACTTCGTAGAATGGATTCCTGGCTAAGATTGGGCTCAGCGGGAGGATCGCGAGGTTCCATAGGGCTCACATGTTCCACACTCACAGGGAGTCAACCAACGTACACTACCACAACAGTGGAGGGGTTGCCAGCCCAAACAAGGAGGATTGATGGGAAGGGGGGGGAGGGGCGGCTACTTTAGGAAAAATATGGGGGGCACACAAGGAAGGGAAGGGGGGGGGGGCAGAACGATCGGGGTCAAAATTTGCGCGTTGGGGCTGGCTTCCGCTGGTACCGTAAAACGCTAAAATCCCAAAGGCCTGATCGGAAAAGCAACATGTTTTGACTATCACCACCGCACCGCCTGTATCTTGTCGATGAGCACCTTGTTGGCCTCAACCTTCTCTGACCTTTTATACTTCTTCCCGCTGCTGCCCTGATCACCGTACACTATCAGGGCGTTCCTCTCGTCCACAGCAAAGGCAACACATCTAGGGGGGGGGGGGGGGGGAGAGAGAAAACTGTTAGTGGAGTGGGTTTTGCGAAGTGGGTTTTGCGAAGTTGGTTTGCGAATTGGTTTGCAAACACGCACCACCCCCCGCACTGCACTCACTTCTTGAACTCCCACTCTGCATCCCCACAATCTTGCTGATTCATTCGCATTGGAGGGTATTTATCTTCCACACCTAGCCCAAATAGGTCGTATTTACAGCTCGCTAAGTTTTCTCTAAGTAGTCCACACTGAGACTTTGCTATAGCGCCCCGATTTGAGCTGCTGAAAAACATTTTCTCTTCTTTTGAGATGAATCAGCGAGACTAGATGCACAATTATCCCTTTATTAACGCTCGATTTTGTCCAAGATTCGAACAAGTTTACAAATCTTTCAACTCCGTTCCACTTCTGTCACTCTCACTGGTGTGCGTACAATGTATTACTCACAAACTACTTTGGCAAAATACCCCGGACTTTGCTTTCCTCATCCCAAAAACCTTTCCGGCCTCACTCTCCCCCAACTCGAGTTAAAAACCTGTTGAGAAAGGGATGGAGAGACAGGTCCGCCTATCCTTCACCCGGGCCTCTCAGATGGCGGCCTCGGCTGCCTCTGAGGCTGAGCCTTCGAAAAGAGACCAGAAGACGTTGGAGTCCAAGGCCCTCCTTGAAAAGGCCATCAACCTACTCCAAACGACCCGGGCTCAGAGGGCCTCCCCTAGGGACAAGTCGAACAATGCTCCCGAATTGCTCGTGATCGCGGCTGAGACTTGCCTCGTTTGTAGCGAAATATCCAAAGCTTGTTCCCTGTCTTCGACTTACTTTGCCCAAATGAACTCCTCCTCTTCCTCTCCCGATCAGTTCACTGTTAGGGCCCTCTTTGTTATGGCTAAGACTGTGTCGATCCTCCCCCCCGAGACGCCCCTGCCCGTGGATGCCTCGCAGCCGGCGGACAGGTCGATGCCTACCATAAATGGTGCGGAGGCGGTCCGCAGGATCCTCCGCTCGACAAAGTACCTTATCAAGGCCATTGCAATTTCCCAGACGAACCCTGTCTACAACTTCCTCATTTACAACGCATCGGTCCACTACTGGAACATCACGCGTCCCCTCATGCGTGCTGAGACTTTCAAGTTCCTGGCCCCTACCTTGACCACGGTTTGTGATGCCCTGGATGCTGTTGATGATGAGGACTACAACTGGAGGATCCAGCTAAACCAGGCGCTTTGTAAGTCCCTCGATGAGGCTGGCGAGTACTCTGCTGCTGCCGCTAGGGTGTCTTCCACGGTCGCCTTGGCCAAGCAGTTCCTTTCCACCGCGACTGAGGCCTGCGACTCGGCCCAGGCTGACTACCTCGCTGCCGAGAGCGAGACGAAGCGCATCATGAAGCTGCTTCGCTCCCTCTCCGGAGAGGATGATCAGGCCGATGAGGACTTGGACGAGGAGGAGAAGGTGAGAATCGCTATAAGGGAAGAGGAGAAGAACGAAGCATCCCTAACTAACAACCCTAACTCACTCCATCCATTCCCCCCTCACAGAAGTCCTCCCCTCCCTCACCTCGCCCTGATGATGGGGACGAGTTAGAGACTCCCCCTACTCTCGAGGAATGCGAGCAGATGCTCTCTGACGCCGAGAGGACTCAGTCGAAGCTGAACAGCATCTACAGGTCAGATCTAGATTCCCTCGAACCTCCCCCCACCCACACACCACACACAAACACGTAGCCTAACCCTCCCACTACTCCCCACGCGCAGCGACAAGAAGGAATTCCAGAGTGTGGTCTTTACCCTCTGCCAGAAACTTGCGTTCCTTCGCCTTCATGTTGGCCGCAACTCTGACAAGAACCCTGACTGCAAGAAGCTGCTCGATGAGGCTGAAAAGGTGAGGCCCCAATGATGATAGTGAGACCGCTTTGAAACAATACCTTACCCCCCCCCCCCCCCACTCTCAAGGACCACGAGCTCTTCTCCCAGCCACACGTCGCCGAGGCCAGGATCAAGCTCCAGAGGATCAACTCTGGGATTTTTGAGGGTAAGGATGAAGCCGACAAGCGCAACAACGCCAAAAGCACGCTTATCGCGATTGTCGAGTCCATTGTGCCCTCTCCCGAGCCCTCCGACAATCCCGAGGACCAGCCTAAGCAGGTGGATATCCCCTCGGACTCTATCGAGCTCCTCGTCGATGTGGGCCGCGCTGCCGCCCACCTTCAATTTGACGACCTCGCGACGACCGTCATTGAGCACTGCAAGAACACCAAAATTGTAGGCTCCCCCACCTTCCGTGTCAAGCTCGATTACCTCAAGTGCGAGGTTCAGGCGAAAGAGTTGGACAGCAAGGATTGCATAACCGATGACACCCCCGGGGCGAAAGCGTCGGATCCCTCTGCAAAGAAGAAGGTGAGCACAGACGCGCCGAGAAGGCCGAAATGGTTAGGTTGCCACCTGCTAACCCTCTTCCCCCTCTCCAGACCTCGGCACTCTCCTCCAAGAGAGCGCTCCCTCCCTCGAAGCTCGATGCCCGCCATGTCGACGCCCTCCGCCTCTCCCGTCGCGTCGAGGCGCTGAAGCTCCTCGACCGCACCATTATGTCTGCTCGTCGGCTGGGGGATCCCGATCTCCTGCAAGAGGGGGCCACCCTTGCTTGGAACCTCGGGCTTCCGCTCTTGCAGCCCCACTTGCGAAAGCATGTGCACAGGGTCTTCAACCTTGCTGCCCAAGTTCTCCAGGAAATATCGTCCCCTCTCACGCCCTTGCGTGCCATGCTACACCTTGAGGTCGCCAAGTGCGAGCTGGCCTCCGACTTCCTCGCCAAGGCCACTCAGCACGTCACGGAGGCCATAGAGCAGGACTATGGCCAGATCGATGTCGAGCGTGTCATGTCAGCTGAGATGACCACCGATGAGTACCCCTACTTTCCCAGCCCCGTCCTGCCCACCCAGGAAGAAATCGCCAAGGCTGATGCCAATAATTCAGAGCTTCGCAAACTCGATCGCTACTCGTACCCCATGCGCCGCAAGCTCCAGCTTCGCACGTCCATTTACAGCGAGCCGGACAACGCCGAGGAGAAGGCCCTTCTCCAGCTCGAGCAGGCTAAGGAAGTCTCTGATGTCGGCCTCCAGAAAACCCTTCTTCAGAAGTCTGCTTCCCTGCTTGAGATGTCCACCGCCTCCATATCGTCCCCTCCGGCCTCTCCGACTTCCTCCCCGACCAAATCAAGTCCTTCGATCAGTCTCAAGGACGTTCTCGATTCTTCCAACCCTTTAGCTGTCGGGGATGGGGAACCGATGGAGGCGCCACCGCAATCCGTCAAGTCCCAGACTTCGCTTTGGTCGGAAATAGTCGAGATGGCCTGGACCCTCCGCCACACGCAGCTTGTGAAGAGGGCCGTTGTCCCGATTCTATCAAACGTTTGGAGCAAGGAGCGCAACCGAGAGTTCATTGTTATGCAAGTGAAGGCTCAGTTCACTTTGGCAGAGGCCCTCGTGGAGGAACTTAAACTCACCGCGGTTCCTCCTCTCCCGTAGGTCGCCTCCGACAACGAATCTGGTGACCCCCCTCCAACTTCCAAGCGCCCTGATCCTCGTGCGCTCGGAATTCCATGTGAGCGCGATTCCCTCCTCGCTCCCCCTGCCGCCTTTGCCGACAAGGTCGATGCCCTCAAAAACCAGACTATCAGCGCGATTGAATGCGGGATCAGGAGGGCCGTCAAGCTCGGTCCCACGGCCTTCTACCTCGTCGAGTCTGGGGCTGTCCTTCTGTGGAACTTCCACATTCACATTTTCCGAACTCAGGCTTACGGCAATGTGCTTCCTTCTCTCCAGGAAGCTCTCGCAACCGCCCACTCCGCGCTTATTGAGACCACCTCAAAGGACGCGCCGCTCCTTGCCTCTATTTCTGAGGCGCTCGCCCTCTCCTCGGAGGCCTCTGGTGACCTCAACGCTGCCGAAAAGTGGTGCACTGACTGCATCCCCTTTGGCCGCCCAATGCAGGTTAAGAGGCTTGTGGAGATACTCGCCCGCATCAAGTTCTCCCGCGGATCGAAGGATGTCGCCCCTCCCGTAGATACTAAGTCCGGGCAGAAGCCCAATTTACTCTTCAATGTTTCGGCCACCTGTGTTGCCATCTCGTCGGCGGCGAAAAAGGGGGAATCCACCCTCGCCGAGCGCACTTCGCTTCTCTCGTCCGCTTATACTGAGCTCTCCAACTTCAGGGACGCGCGTCGGACCTCTGCCGACAGTGGCGATTCCGCCCCCTCCACGCGAGAGGACGACGAGGAAGGTGTTGAGTACGAGGCTGAACTCTGGGTCCGCCTCGCTGAAGAGTCCCTCTCCCAAGGTCTGCTGCGCCAGGCCCAGGCCTGTTGCTCCTTCTCTACTGAGCAGCTCCCCCCGCAGCCGGAGATGCGCAAGCGCGTCCCTGTCAACACTTGGCGCTGGTTCTCCTGCTCTGAGAACATTTGGGGTCGCGCCATTGCTGCGATGGTCAATGAGGAGGGCCAAGATCGCCCCCTCCAGGATGAACTTCGTCGCGCTGCGCTCAAGCACCTCGTCACTGCGGCTCGCCACGGGGGACGCGCGCGTAAGCCTGACCTGATACTCAATGCTGCTTTGCACCTGTGGAATATTGCCCTTCCCCTTACTTCCTCCACGATATCGCGGAAGCAAATCTTCCCCTTCGTCAAGCACGCACTCTCGGAGTTGTCCCAAGCCAGCGTCACGAGCAACCCCGAGTTCCGCGCGAACCTGTACATCCTTTTGTTCGAGTGTTACGCAGATGCCGAGGATTGGAACGGTGGTCTGGCGGCGGTTAACGAGGCTTTCCTGACCATCCCACCTACTTTTCAGCGCCCTCTCTGGCAGCGGCGCGTCGTCTTTATGTCGAAGCTGGGCAAGGGTGTGCTGGATGGCATGCAAAAGATGAAGGAATCGGACCCTGTCCTTCAGGCCCGCATCTGGTCAGTCCTCGCCCGTGCTGCCTCGTCGACCAAGCAGCAGATGTCAGCGTACATCCAGGCCGTCAACTCGCTCGATGGCAAGTTCGAGCGTTTAGAATACTGTATCGAGATGGCTGAGTGGATGATCCAGACAGGGCTTTCAAAGAAGGACTCTAACGATGTCTTGATGGCCGTCGTCGACTCCTTTATGGCAGTCGAAGAAGCTTCTTTCCCCGAGTTGTTAGGGAGCGAAGATAATCTTGGCTACAACTCAGACGATGAAGATGTCGCCACCAATGACGGTGACGAAAACGCCTCCGTGCGCTCGGGTTTCGCTTCCCGCGGGCATCTCGGGACGTCCCACACCAACAATCCTCTATCGCGCCAATCGTCAAGGGCGTCAATGGTTGGAGGCGATGCCAACGCCCCAGGCACGGCGGCAACCTCTGCCCCTGGCTCCCGCAACCCTTCGCTTCCTGGGACTGCGAACTCGAACATGCGCAACAGTATTTCCCAACGCTCGGTCCGCTCTGCGAAGTCAAACGCCTCTGCAACAACGAATAACGACATGTCTTCGAAGGGCGCCTCGGCGCCTGAGGCACTAGAAGTCTCTCACATGGATGCCTTCATCAAGACCTTGGCAATGCTCGCCAAGTCCGCTGATGGGCATCGAGTACGGCTCGAGATGGCGCTCTCTGCTGCTCATTACGCGGAGCGTGCTCTCCTTCTCAACATCGGTGCTGCCAATGGAGGCGCAGCCTTCGCCGAGTATGAAGCTCTGGATGATGAGGCCAAGGTCAAGTGTGGAGGACTCAAGGAGTTCACCGCCAACCACTCGCAGCCCTACATTGTCCCTTACAGGATGGAGGACTGGAGCGAGTTTTACATTACGGAGGAGATGCTCGCGCACTGTAAGAACGTTCCGCCAAACCAGGTCATGAAGGTGGTATCCAAGCAAACCGTGTCCAAGGCCCCTTTGACCATTTTTCATCTCTTTTACGTGTCAGACCTTCTCTGCGAGGAGGGCATGACCCTCCAGGCGTTACCCCTCCTTGTCTTTGCTGAGTTCGTCTCCCATTTGGCTACAAATACTCGCAATGAGAACCTCATTGCGCTTTGTGGAGCCAAATCTGCCGTGGCACTTGCCAACCTCGGTAAGCCCGCCGCTGCTGCTAGCAGAATGCTGGCGTGCGGTCCTTACGGCCTGGATGAGAACTCTTCGAAGAAGTACAAAGAGGACGTGGAGCAGATCGAGCTACAAAAGTATGGCAGAGTCCTTGCCAAGGGGGACGTCGCTTCCAATGATGCCCCCAATAAATCCATGGTATTTTTCACTGACCAGATGGGCACAGTTGAGGAGGCTAGGAAGATCAAAGTCAAGTCATTCGAGGTTAGACACCTCTGGAAGAGCATCGCGGAACAGATGGTAATTCTGGAGCAGCCAAATACGGCGGCCCAGTACGTAGAAGAGGCGTTGCGCCACTGCTCAGCCTTCGACGACATGGCTTGCAGAGCCAAGTGCATGATTGTGAAGGCGAAAGTGGCCATGATGAATGGGGACGTTAATGATTGTATCGAGTCCTGCAAGTTGGCGCGCTTCGCCCTCAAAAATGTCGGCGGCGGCGAAAGCGCTGAGTGGGCTGAAGCCTCAATGCTGATGGCCAGTGCACTCGCTGGGGCTCCCTCCTACGCGAAGGGAGAGGCCAAAAAGATTCTCAAAGGGGCCTTCGAGGTGCTAACTAATAGGGTTAAAGCTGTGCCTGAGATGATGCGTGTCGCAAGCGGAGATCCTGCCTTTGCTGAGCAGAACTCTGAGGTTGATCTCGAAGTGACCCAGGCGCACACCCTCCTTGGGAAGGCCTACGCCGAGGTCCTCATCTCTGAGGCCATCTCTGCAAGGGCCAGTGGCAGCCCCTGGTGGGAAACTTGGGTCGAATGCCTGGGGATCGTCAATGGATGCTGCGACATGTTGGCGACGCTGTCTAATGGGGGTGACAATATATTGGACCGTGATAACATCCGTCCCCCCCAGCTTCTTGTGGACATGCTCGAATATCAGAGCCAGATAACGCTGAGAATGAAGCCCTCCGAGAACTACATGGACGACCTTAAGGAGGCCATCTCGCTTCTTTCCCAGGCCACAAGTCTCGCCCTGGATTGCCACGCTTTCAGCTCCCCTCCAGAGCACACTGAGCAGCAGCAGGGGTTGGTTGTCAAACCTCCGGAGGGGATGAAAGGAGAAGACGAGGACGCCGAAATCACTCCTCCCCCTCCCCCCCCGCCTGTGTCGAAGGTTACTCTCCCCACCGCCAGGAGAGCTGCTAACTTGCAAATCCAGCTGTGTAAGCTTCACATTGTTTGCGCGAAGCTGAATAACGAGCACGTCTCGTCCAAGGAGGCAGAGGAGGCCTACGAGAGGGAAGTAACGGACCCGGTTGTGAGGTACCTTGATGCGACCGCTCCTGTGGTCTTGAAAGACTCTGATACAAAGATCCAGAGCCTACAGTCTGCGCTTTTCTGCGCTACATCAGCCCGCCGACTTGCAAAGCACTCCCCTATTATCGTTTCTGCTGCCAACGCCGTCGTTGGCGAGTGTCTGAGCCTGCTGAGCAGTCAGAAGGGGCTGCTTGACGCTGCCTGGGACACTGAGCTTTCAGCCTCGGCTTCTTCTACTGCCCTCACGGAGGGAAGCCTCACCCCGTCCCCTTCTGCCGCTGATTTGGCCGCCGCCGGAGGGGGGAAGAAAGGGAAGGACAAGATGGCTACAGGCAAGGGCAAGAAGAACGACGGCAATGATGGCAGCCTGACGGAGGCTGTCAAATCCTTCGACATCGACAAGCTTGACGAGGAGGTTGAAATCGATGAAAACGGTGACATCCGCTCGCAGGCCTTGGCCCTGCTATTGGCCGCAGGAAATTCCCTCACTGCCCTTGGCTCCTTTGAGGCAGCTCTCAACGCGTACATGTGCGCTTGTGATGCCGCTGGTTCTGCCGTTGGTGGTGAGGGCAACCCGGTGGCTGCCCTTCGCAGTCTGCTCAAGGGGCAGGCTGCTGGGTCCTCCGATTGGCTTAGGAAGCTGAGGATGAAGTCGACCGATCTTAACAGCGCGACAAGAAACAGGATTTTCTCCAGGGTTATTGATAGGGTTGACAAGGATAGAGGGTCGCTGAGCGATGGGGTTGATGAGGCTGCCTTTCGCCCCTTGGCTGGTGGTAACCACGGAGCTGGAGGCCACACCTTCCCCCCCGTCAAGGTAGCCAAGACGTACTTGAACGAGAACAGTACCGCTTGGAAGAGGAACATGAGCTTTGGGGCCAGTGGAGATGCCTTCGTTGACGATTTGCTCGTCTTAATGCCTGAGGATGTGAGGCTCTTCGTGCTGCAGTTGAGTGGGGACGGAACTACCATGTACTGCGGCGTAGCCAGCAAGGCGAATATGCCCGCAATTGCGAAGGTCGCCTTGAGCAAGAGAGATGTAGACGTGCTCGCCGAGCTGACTGAGAAGATGAAGATGGTGGAAAGCAGTGCGTTCACCAAGTTCATGATTAGGTACGCGGACGAGAATGGCGAGGACGGTGACTTTGTCTCGAAGGAGGAGAAGAAGGAGGGGGAGGGTCTATTCATCAACGACGACGGGGAAGATGATGTCAGGGATGTTGTGGAAGGGATGAACGCCCTGATGAGCGGCATTTTGGCAAAGCCCCAGATTGCCAACGCCTTTGATGAGGCTGCTTCGAGCGAGAGCAACGTCGTCATCATTCCCGACGCCAGGCTTCAGATTCTACCCTTCGAAGCGCTGGACTGCGTGATGAAGTGCGCGAGCTCCAGTAGGGACTTCAGCGCCCAAATGTTCTTGTCGAGGTTGGCCTCCTTCGCTTCCACTGGTCCCCCCGCCGCCAAGAGTTTCAGGTACATCGCCGACCCGAGGTGGGAGGACAAGGGAAGTGAGAACGCAAGCAAGCCAAGGAAGACATGCCTTGAGGTTGTGGAGAATCTCTGCAATACGGGTGGTCCCTGCGGTGCGTTTGAGGGCATTCAGGGTAGCGCCAAGATTGCCAGCGTCGGGGAATGGCAGAACTCCCTATCTGGCGCTACCTCCGAGGAAAAAGGCATGGGTAGAGGTTTCTTCTACTATGGCCCGGGAAGGTGCCTCGCGAGGTTCGAGGCAGGAAGACTCAGCGGTCTCAACATTGACAATTGCCAGCTTGTGGTTTTGGCTGACAAGGCCGAGAACGACGCCAGCTACAGACGCCAGAGCAAGCTTGATAATCAGAAGAGACCTGAGCACCTATCCATGGAGAACGCCCTCGAGACCGCTGCGCTCTTCAGCTTGGGAGGAGCGAATTCGGTCGTTCTCAATAGATGGGCAACCTCCTTCCATGCCAATGCCAAGTTCATGCAGACTTTCTTTGCGAAGATGATGGCGGGGGCTACTTGCGCTGAAGCCATCGAAGAGTACAGGAAGCTCAAGGTTGACGAGGAGGAGGAGGAGAAGGAGGAGGAGGAGGAGAAGGAGAAGGAAGGCAGGGGCTTGAAAAACAGGGTAAGATTCAACACTGTCCTATTCGGCCTGCCCAACGTCACCATCTCAAAGTGAATTAAACAAGAAGGGTTGTTTCGAAAGGACGAGGATTTTTCCAAGTCGTTGAAATATTTATCATTTATTAACAGGGGTATATACAGGAAACCTACTTGTATACATCAAACTCGTTTACACGGGAGTTGTGTTCCTTGAGTGATCGGTTCTCTTTGTGCTGTGAAGCGACTCTATTTCTATTTCCTTTTTGTTTACGTATGTCCATTTTTCAAATAACCTGTCATGCTTGTCCGCCAACGCGACGTTCCATCTGCGCAGCTCCTTCTCAACGTTAGCTTCTGAGGCAGTCTCCCTAACGCGTTTGACGATGCTGAGCTTGAGATCCTCAAAATTTGCCCAGCGAGGTGGGCGGTGAGATTTCTTCTTAGGTTTTTTGGAGACCGTAGATGTTGAGGATAGGTTGGAAATACCCCATGGAAAGGAGGAATGGGTAGGGTGGTGAAAGTTGTTGCTGTCGTTTTCGTCGACCTCGTCGACCTCGTCGTCCTCGTTGTCTTTAGTCTCAACTTCGTCGGAACTCTTCTCGCCGTGGGCACTTGGCCACACCTCGCGAATGTAATCCGAGATGAAGGGGTGGCAGGGGCGGGCCTTGAGCGTGTGAGGGTCCTTAGCCAAGCTCTCGATCCATGGGTGGGCTATGAGCTCGGCGTAAGTCATGCGGTTCTCCGCCTTTCGCTTGACAAGACGCTCGCAGAAGTCGACCTGGTCCTCAGAGAACTCTGTCCCGTAGTCGATCTTACTCATGAGAGTCTTGAACTCAAAGTTGGCGGTTGGGCTGGGCTTCTTGTTGCTGTTGGGCTTGATGGGTACCATCTCATGAGCGTCCGACGCGAGGCTCGTAGGTTCGTAAGCCTCCATAGTCTCGGCAGTGTAGTTGTTCTTGTTTTGGAAAGGTTTCTTGGCGCAAGTGAGGACATAAGTTGTAACGCCAAGGGAGAACCAGTCGGCGGATTCGTCATACCCCTCCCTCTCCATATACATGAGATTGCGCTCGCGGACAACTTCGGGGGGCCTGTAGCCGACGGTGCCGCAAGATGTCCTGCGGCGGATCCTGCGGAGCCCATTTCCGGCCGATGGTGCCGCTTGACATAAATCAGCTGACCTGTCACTTTCTTGGGACTTCATGTCATCGACGGACGTCTCGCGGGAGCTTAAGCTGATGTTTCTATCCGTAACGTTGGAGCTTGAGGGGCTGTTGATCGATGTGGTGTCGTTATCCCTTGCCAAGACCGCGGTGCCCATGTCAACCTCAGACTCCCTCTCCCTAATCTTACCGACGAGACCAAAATCGCACAAGAGACAGTGACCATCGGCAGCGAGCAGGATGTTGGCAGGCTTCAGGTCCCTATATATGACGCCATGCTCATGCAGAAATTGAAGCGCCATGGCAATCTCGACAACGAACTGCTTAACAACGCCAACAGGGAGGCCGCAAGAAAAGCCGTCATTATCCTTGTAGTGGTAGAGATACTGCCGGAGAGTACCGCAGGACGCGAGGTCCATGACGAGGGCTGCACAAGTGGTGGTCGTGAACGCGTAGTGGAGGGAAGTAATAAAGGGGTGAGAAATGCACTCGGCCATGACGGACCTCTCTATGTGCAGCAAGAGCTCATCAAACATGCTTCTCTCCAGGCACTTGGTATTGTGCAACATGCACATCTTCGTCTGGAGCTTCATAGCGTAGAATTTACCAGTGCTCTTCTTCTTCACCTTCACAACAAATCCGAAGCCCCCAGAACCCAACATGTCGTGATATTCAAAGTCATCGGCCATCACCGCTCTCTTGTAGTCGTCAACAGACAGCGTACCCTGGTCGTAAGGAGACTTATTGGGGGAAGATAGAAATTGAGAGGAGGAATTGAACGTTTGGCGGTTAGAGTCCAAAGTGTAGAAGCCTGACAGCTCGTGGCCTGGAAAAAACGGTGCAGGGGGTAAGGGGGGGGGGGGTTGGTTGGCGCGGTTGGAGGTGAAGAAAGGTCCCAGTGGGTCCCCCTGCGCACTCCAGGGCGAGGGGAGGCCGCGTCGCCCGTGCTCCTTCCTAACTGCCCCCAGCCCATGGAAACCCCGAGTCATGAAGGTTACTGACTGGCCTTGATCTTTTCTATGACTTGGCCTTGATCGCGGGGGAAACGCCGTCTCACCTATGGATCCCTCACTCTGACTACTTTTACTCATTGTGTGCAAAATAGACTCAAGATGAGGATTCAATTTCTCCTCCTTCGTGGGAACACGCTGTGGGGGGGGTCTGGAGGGAGCATTTATGCCACTTGCGCCAGCCCCCATTTGTCGAAGTGCCTTCGACGGTGACCTGGCTCTTCCAAGTTGGGTGCGCCGATGGCTCTTCACGTGATCAACTTGGAAACTTATAAACAAGTCAAGGTAGCGAAATGCCAGCACAGATTGGAGGCCAGACTTGGTTCGGACTTGGAGGCCCAAACTCTGGCCAAAGTAGGTCCCTCAAAAGTCCTTCAGAGATTTTAGGGTTATCATCCACGCATTAGAAGAATTTGTTTGATACCGTCTAAAACTCCGTAACATGTTTGGTACTAGCGCCAATTTTCATTCTTTAAAAGCATAAATAAAGCATTCAAAACACCTTTGTTGAACTGTTTCATCCTCCATTACTCCGTCGAGTCTGAGGTCCTCACGCATTCTACTTCAACCTTCTCATACCCCACTTTCTGCCGTAGTTACGTCGTATTGTGGCCTATATTCGTACACTGTCTAAAAAGTTGACGCGATATCAAGCAATTTGCGGGTCTGAACGCTCTCATAGTCTCCAATAATTGACCTTAAAGTCAAAAATTTGCATAGTGGCCTGCGTGAGACTCAAGGCTCAAAAATCACTGGCTCAAGAGCATGAAACTTACAATCAGCGCAAATGCTACCATCTCAGAGACCGGTCGACTTGACGGAGATGTCGTAATAACCCTCGATTCGGAGAAATGTGACCCTGAAGAGGCACAAATTCTTTGGAGACCCTGCTTCCACCGCGGCGATGGAAAGCCTATATCTCTTATGATACTCCCTGTGGATCACAAGAAGACTTCTACTGTTCTCTTAGGCAAGTCGATCGTCGAGAAGCACTATAGAATCGCATCGACGACGATACCTTTCGACCTTTTCGGCAATATTGGAGCCATTTCGCTCCACGCAGCGACCAGCCTCCAGGGAAAGCCCATGTTTTCCAGCACGAACAGCCCAATCGTGATGGTCAAGTAAGTTCTGCCGTACTTCGTTTCCCCAATTCCCCCCCTTTCCGTCTCTCTAGAGCCTCAGATCCCCACTTTTCTCACTGACCAAGACTGACCCCATGACCCGGACTCTTATTCACAATTCGCAGGCAGCGGCCTCCTACCAGTGTCCCTGGGATTGTCCCACTTAGCGCTGGTAGTCGTAATTGGCAGTTCCGCATGACGTCGTTCACGGTCGATGATGATGACAGGTGCTACATCAAGAATCCTGAGTTGTCTCTCGAATGCTTACCGATCTTCTTCAAGGACACGCACAAAACCGGATACATCGAGGTTGGCCTGCACCTCCTCGACGGGAGCGGCGTCCCTGTTCGCAACTGGCTCGAGTCGGGACAATTCCGCATGAATGTTTGCGACTCAAACGGCAATGTCGTGCCCCTCAGGCCCGCTATGGTTGAGGAGGACGTCGAGATCTCCTTCGGATCCGTCTTCAGGAGGGGGGGATCTTCCAAAGTGACCGACCCAATCCGCACAGTCTTGAGGTACGTTCAAGTTTGAGAGTGCCATAGGGTGGCTCTTCTTAGCTAATCCCATCGACCCTCACACCCCCCCCCACAGATACTTTGACAGCCGGGATGTTGATCTGGGAGGGCCCACGTGCCCAATCATCCGTTTCCGCGTCCAAAAGATCACCGACAAGCTCAATTTGGGGGCGGGCGAGACGAGCTGTCGTATCGTTATCTGGGGAACGGGGGACTTCGCATCAGTTTGTCCCTGTGTCACTCCTCCATTTCTTGTCAAGAGTAAGAATCCGAAGGTGAGAAAAGAGCTTGGCTGGGGTCGAAGGGGGGGCGGGGGGGGAGGGGGGGGGGCAGACAGGGGAGAGGCATGGGGGTGGTAGGGGGGGGGGAGTGAGGGGTCGTTTGGGTTCCGACGCGTGCTGACTCGAACCACACCCCTCCGCTCCGCTTTTGCTATGTTTCTCTCTCTCAGTATAAGGGCGCCCCTTATGTGCCGTCCGCGGCAGATGCCATGCGCATGGAGGTGTACGATACCTCACTCTTCCATGTCGCCGAGAGGACTAAAGGCCCCCCGAAGCCTAACCTGATGCCAACGATTAGGACTCTAGGGTTCCTGGACTCCTCCGCGATGCCTAGTCAGACGCCGGCGATTGTGTCCGCAACCAGCACTGTCCCCAACACTCCCGAAAAGACAAGCACCCCATGCACCCCTTGGCGCCTTTCTCCCGTCAATCGTAACCTCACGAATCCGACCAGCCCCGACCCTCGGGCCCTGTTCGACCGCGAACTTACCTCGAGCCTCTAGTCCATAAAGAAGAACGCCGTCAAGGTCAAGAGCAAGAAATCGTGCAAGGTAAGAAGAACTAAATTCCGAACAAGGCGTGCAACATGCGTGCTGACTTTCCTCCTCGTGTCGCTTCGTCCCCCCCCCCCCCCTTCGGTTGTTCCTTCGCTCGTCGCAGGCTAAGAGGCCCTCGCCTGCCAAGAAGGTGTCAAAGACAACATCCAAGATGCCAACGAAGGCTTCGCCCAAGGTCGGGGTTAGGAAGAAGTCGAGGTCCTTCAGCGAGGGTCAATCCCTTGACACGATCTTTGAGAGCAAAGATAAGACGGTTACCTTCGTTACGAGGCACCAAGTTTCCCTTGACCAGCTCTTTGAAAAGTTTCTCGAATCTGGCGATGGCTCGTTTGACTTGACGGATTGCCAATTGGTCACATCGTCTGTGTCGACATCGGTTGAGGTGGCCCCACGCTCCAGGAGCGCCTCGGATCCCACGGGCTATGCCACGCCCCCAGCTTTTTTCGAGCAGAAGAGGCCGTCTCCGATCGACACCAGCGTTCAAGTCGACGACTCCTACTCGAATCCGGTCTCGCTGTCGCCCACCAACATCGTTGGCGACCAGGATGAGCGCCTCTTCTTCCCTCCACTGGATGATATCGGGCCCCTGACGTATGGCGAGGTCGTCGGAGACAAGGACTTCGAGGAAGTATTGACTCTGCTGCGTGACGACCACGCTGGTGCCTTGTCTTTTGCAGGATTCTAATGGATGTGGCGGGGTTACCCTGACCCTAGGCTGATTTTAGGGATGGAGAGGGGGGGGAGGGGGGGGGAGGGGGGGCACAAGAAGAAACGAACGAACGAACAAAACGGGGGGAGGGGGGGCACATATGATAAAGATGGGAAGGGCACAAAGGCACAAGGAGGAGGGGGGGGGGTTCCGCTTTTTCGGACTCGCACAGCCCCTGCAATCAATGTCGTGGTTTGCTATCACCTGCCTCGTGGCACGCTACAGAACAGGTGAATTTTGGACCACGGCTTGGAACATTCCTGCCTGATGTTTTATTTTGGAAAATGTTGATGACCCATATCAGCATTATCTTTGTGATTAAGAAAAGAACATACGTTAGGAATATCATCTGGATCGTTTTTTTTTATTTGTTTTCTATTCGACGTCCATCTGACATGCCCCCCTCTCTCCCTTGGTGCGCCGTCCCCACTCCTCAGCCTTGCTTCCCCGCCGACATGGATCTCTTCATGGTCGCCTTTGCCTTCTTCGCTGCCATCTCCGCGATCTCCACCTTCCTCTCCCAGTTCCTCAGTGTCGCCTCCATCTCGTACATGTCCTTCTTCTGCTTGACGTAGTCGAGGATCTGGGGCATGCCGCTGCCCTGGTCGGAGTCCTCGTGCGCCAGCTTCTTCTTCAGCCGGGCCTCGGACTGGAGCTCGGCCTGGACAGAGGCGGCGTCCTCCTCGAGCTTCTTCAGCTGGTCGGTCCTGCTCTTGATCTCCTTGGTGAGCCAGGACGACTCCGTTAGGAGGCTCTGAAGCTTGTTCTTCAACGTGTTGAGAGCCTGCACCGTGGAGACCGTCGTCAGCTTAAGCTTCAGGAGCTCCTCGTTCCTCTCGTCGATCCTCTGGACGTACTGCTTGTTTTCGATCTGGAGCTGGTGGAAGTCGATGTAATGGAGGACGTCGCCCATCTCCTCCTTCTGGCGTAGCTGGGCCTCGACCTTCTGCTTGGCGGTCTTAAGAGTGGCGTTCTTGAGGCGCAGCTTCTCGATCATTGCTTCCCTCTGCCGGAGCTTGTCCTCCATGTAGCGGACGACCTTCTCGGCCATGGTTTTGCCGGTCCTCATGTTCTCAGCTCCCACGACAATGTCCCTCTTGAACTCGTACGCCTCCTTCTTAAGCTCCGCGATCCTGATGTCCGTCTCCTCCAGCACGGCGCGGAGGGTGTCGATTAGCTTCTCGCTGGCGACCTTGGACTCGGCCCTGTCCTTGGTGACCTCCTCGAGCTCAGTGGAGACAATGTCGAGCTTTTGCTCAATGGTGAGGGTGGTGGGCACTTTATTCCGGCGTCGCTTCTTCTTGTCGTCGAGCTCAGTCGTAGCCATCCCTGTAGTGTTACGCTGCGGGAGGGGAGAGGGTGAGGGTGAGGGGGAGAGGATAGGGGGTCATGAGAACAGTTTGAACTTACCGATAGGTATCTGGGATTGTTTGGAGTGCGCGCAGGGGTGGGAAGGTTAGAGGGCGAAAAGGCTACGCGTGGGGGGATGGGGGGGGGGGAGGACTCTCAGGGCTTTGTTACCTCTCTTGTTCATTGCTTGTCTTACCTTTCAAAGAGCTGGTTCTCGAGCTGCAGAGCGTCCACGTCGCGCTGTATCTCCTCCATTGCTGTTTCGAGCGCTTCCTGCTGCTCCTCGTAGTCGTTTGTGTCATATTCATCAAAGAAGGGCATTTTTTATTTTTCGGCAGGTGGGGGGGTTGGGTTGGGGGATTGGGCTGGGAAGAGTTTGAGGGGAATTTGTTTGTATGAGGGTGGCGTGGGGGGGGTTGGGGAGGTTGACGTCCTTTTGTTTGCTTGAGGTCTTGAAAGTTAGGGAAGAAATGGGTTTTGTCTTGTTACCCCACTAACAGATTTGTGCTCGACTTTGATACAAGAAATATATCTTGATGGACGACGTTCCAACCCTATCTGAGATGTCTCTCGTCCGCGGTCTCGGTAAGGGTCGTATGGGTTACGTGAAGCTCTACCGTACCCTATCCCCTCCCTCCCCCAGTTCCCCCCCCCTGTCTTCCTTCACTGCCGTAAAGTTCATATCCCGCTCCCAAGCCTCCTCCAACGGTAACGCCAAGCGGGTGTTCTCGGAGCGGAACGCGCTGCTAGAACTCTCGAAGCACCCCTACGTGGTGGACCTGAGGGGAACGGGCAAGGACGAGGAGCACCTGTACTTCTACATGAAGCCTTTGCTAGGGGGGGCACTGCACAAACACTTCAGGGCGGAGGTGAGCCCGTGTCGGGTGGGGGGGGGGGGGGGGGGT